>CAOKZL010004048.1:0-112594 GCA_948472985.1 Iguana delicatissima
GCAAATGTAACGAAACCTCTGTTTAATTAAAAAGAAAGATAGAAACACCAGAAATACAAGGAAGGAAGGAAGGAAGGGAGTAAAAGGAGGCAGGGAGAGGTTTACTTTGCTGTTTTGATTAAGCTTATTAGTTTTCCAGAGATGAAAGCAGATCTAGGCAATAAAAGCAGTCTGTTTTAGAGATGGTCTTAAACACAAGGTAAACAGATGCCAGCTGCTCTGTGATTTTGCTATAAAAGACAGTATTATTTGGTTCAGATGTTTGCATAGCAAAACCATAGCTTGGAGAATATGATTTTTTTTTTAATTGCATCTCCCAGAGAGTCCCCTTTCTGGCATGGCCTCTAAACATTTGGCACTTTAAATCTTGCTCAGAGCTTGATTTGGAATTGTAGTCCAAAAAATTAACAATCTCAGCACTGAGTTTTAATTGTGAGAGTCGGATTTGCCGATCATTGAATCATCTCGGTGTGCTAGCCTTAGTTCACACCAGAATTTAGAAGAATTATATTTTGGAGCTGTGTCTCTCAGAATCCCCTAGCTAGCATGACCTCTGGGAGGTGCTATAGTCCAAAAAGAACTTTTCCAGGTAGTTCTCATTGGGAAGGGAGCTCTCCAGAGTGCTAGACTGTACTCTAAATGGCTCCATTAACATGGACGGTTTCTTTAAAGTTCAGCCTGAAACCTCCATCTCTGCTTCTCTGGCTCCCCCAAATGTGACAAGTCCTTAGAGACTTTCCCTTCATGGGGCTACAGCAAGGGGTGTTGATACCAGGGTTCTTGGAGGTCTCTGTTCATTGGGTCACCATAAGTAGAAATTGACCTGGTGACAAAAATAACCACCACTCCCAGAACTCCCCAGTATAAGCTGTTTCTGCTTCTGGCCCATGTTGGCTGGCCAACCATCTGACCAAGTGTGGACGAGGCATGGAGCCCTGGCCCTTGTGGAAGGTTCTGCCTGTAAGCAAAGGTGCGGGCAGCACCTGCGTGCTGCAATGTCCCTACAGGATCCCAGGAAGAGGCATCTTGGCATGCAAGATGCAGCAGCGTTAGCTCTGTCCTTCAGCCCAACCAGAAAGGCTTGAACGGCTGCCCAGCTACCAGTTGCCCCTGTGGGACCTAGAAAAGAGGCCTCTTGATAAAAGCCCCTTTTTCTGATTCCCACAGAAGCCTCCTCTCATGGCCTCTCTCCAGAACATGAAACAAGGGACATGCCAGGGCCTGATGTACAGGAGGAGGTTACAGTGCCACAGACAGAACAGGGGGCAGTGCCAGCTCCAGCAGAGAGTCCTGCCCCTTCAGACACAGAAGAGCACTTACATGTACCCACCTTTGCAGAGTGCAGACAGTAAAGAGAAAGCCAATGTCACTCTCTCAGAATTTATAACTGGTAAGAGTTAGTCAGGCAGCAGCTATATAGGGCAGCAGCCTAACGCAGCTGTTGCCTGATTGATTGTTGCCGATTATAAGTTCTGAGATACAGTTGGAAAAATGGAAGGGAAATGAGACACACTGAGCATCTGAATGACAACTGTTCATTATGCCAACTTAGTGGAAAACTGGATGGCCCCAGTTTTGGAACAGAGCAAGTTTTGGCCACACAAATGTGATATACAAAGTGTGACTGAGTTGGGATTTATGTTGGTGTGGGAGCTATTGGGTTGTCCTATTAGTTAATGAACAAAGGCAAATTCGTAGATGAAAAGAAGTATTGCATCCAGAAACTGCCAACTAATACAGGGCAAGGAACTGTGTCTGGTGTTGTGTGGAGAGAAAGCTTGTGCAGTTGGTACATCTGGTGGTGACAAAAGATGGGGCCCTCTTGGTGGCTGCTCACAGGTTTTGGACCTCCCTTCCTCGAGTGGTGAGACAGGGGCTCATTTCCACATTAGCCTGTTATAGTGCTATATCCGCTTTCAACATCCTATGGAACCTGGGGTTTGCAGTTTAGGGAGGGGCCAGCCAGCTAGAACTCCAGATTACAGTTCCTAAAATGCTCTGGCCCCTCCCTAAACTGCAAACCCCAGGATTCCATAGGATGTTGAAAGCGGAATAATAGCACTATAACAGGCTAGTGCGGAAATGGCCAGGGCCTCCCCATGGCTGTCTTGGTGGCAGTGGAAAACTTTTCCATTTTATCAGGCCTTTGAGAATCGACTGTTTATTATGTTTATTAAAATGTTGCTATTTCATGGTTATGCTTTTTGAATTGCTTTTATTTGTATTGTTGTTTTAGTTATATTGTAAACTCCTATATGGTTTTAGTGATGTGAGATTTTATCTGCATCTATTTTAACTGTTGTAAGCTGCCTTGATTCCCAGAGCTGGTGGGGCGGGGGGAGGCACAATTGGTTAGGTAGGTAGGGGTGGGTAGGCAGGTGGGTAAGTAGAATTAGATAGTGGGAGGGAGGGAAAGACAGAGAGAGGGAGGGGAAATTTGATAGATGATTGATTGATTGGTTTATAGACAGGAGGAGAGACAGATAGATGAAGACATGGAGAGGGAGAAATTGAAATAGATAGATAGAATTAGATAGAGGAAAGGAGGGGAAAAGAGAGAGAGAAATTGATAGATGATTGATTGATTGGTTTATAGACAGGATTAGAGGGAGGAGAGATGGATAGATAAGAGACAGAGAGGGAGAAATTGATATCTGATAGAGAGAGAGAGAAAGTGAGCGAGAGAAACTGATAGATGATTGATTGACTGACAGGCAGACAGAATTAGTGGGAGGCGCGATGGATGGATGTATAAATGGATGGATAGATAGATGGATGGATGGATGGATGGACAGACAGACAGACAGACAGACAGACAGACAGACAGACAGCACATAGAATGGATGGGGGAGAGAAACAGATAGATAGACACACGGACAGATAGAGGTTGAGCATCCTTGATCCAGAAATTCCCCTGACTTTGCTGACCGCGCCCTCTTTCTCCTCCCGCAGGCCATGAAGAAGATGTACAAGGCTTGCGTGAAGTATCCAGAGTGGAAGCAGAGGCACAACCCCCATTTCAAACCTTGGCTGTATCCGGAGCAGAACACCCTGGCCAGCGTGGCGCTCTCTGATCTGGCCATCCAGCACGCCGACTCCCTAGAGAATATCGACGAGAGCAGCCTCTCCGAGACCAAAGATGACCGGGGCGAGGGCAGCGACGAGGACAGCGTCAACTGACGGGTCCGTTACGCACACGCCCCCAGCCGAGTCTCTGCTGCATTTACCCACCTGGGCTTCTTTTTTTGTCTGTGTAACCAGTGCCGTTTGTGTTTCCAAAACAACAACAAGAAAGAGAGAGAGAGAGAGAGAGAGATGCCTACCCCCTTTGGCATCACTCACATGCAGAGTCAGGGAAGGTGGATCCCTCGTTCCCCAGTCACAGGGCTAGATTGTGGCAGATGGGAAACGTACATGAGCCTTGCAAATAAAGGTACTGCCGTAAAGCTCTCTTTCTCAACCAGTCTTCTAAGATCCGTGGCTGACTGTCTTAAGGTTTGCACACACACACACATAATTCTCTCTCGTTTTCCCTTCCAAAGTCTCTTTTTTGCAAGAGGGCTCTGATTTTTAGCAATGGTGGTGATTCGCCCGGGGTGGAGATGTTAGCCGGGTGGAGAGGATATAAGGAGAAAAGCCGTGATGGCCAGCTCTCTTATCTCTTCTGACCACTTGGGGGCTCGAAGAGGGGGAAGCCTGCCGTCTTCTTCTCTGGAACTGATCTGATTAGGCCTGGCTTCCGCAAAACCATGGCTGATCAAAGAAGGATTTTTTCCTCTCTTTGCAATGATTTTGTAACTCCCTCTGAATTCAGAATGAGGGAAAGCACTGCCTTTGGGCATTGGCACCGGGAGCATCGTTATCGGTTCACACCAAACAAGAACAGCAGTTTCCATTTTCAGGGAAAACTTTAGACCCGCAGAATGACATAAGCACCTTCGTTATATTCTCCATCACACAATTATAGTACACCTTAAGGAATCCTGGGATTTGTAGTTTGGGGAGGGACTTAGAACTCCCTGCTAGAAAGCTCTAGCGTGCTCCCCTGACCTACCAGTACCCTGATTTAACCCTCATTCTTTCTTCTCAGAGTATTTGAGGAACTGTAATCTGGAGTTCTAGACCTCTTTATCAGAGAATCCTGAGTCTCTCATCGAACTACAAATCCCAGGGTTCAACAAGGTAGAGCCATGATAATTAAAAGTAGGGTTGATCTGCTATCATGGTGTAGTGCAGATGCACTCCTTGTCTCATCATGAAGGGAAGGAGGAGAATTATATTAAAATAGATACCTGCAAAAATGAGTAGCCCTTACCTAAGGGAAAGTCCACTGGGCCCGTTGCCAGATTGTGTGTCATGCAAAAAGCTGGCCTCACACTACACAGGGGCCAAGGTCCACCACAATGCTTGCATATATAAATCTGTACTCTCATTTTTCCATAGTGGTTGGGATGTGGTACAATGAATAGTACCTCCCCTTCAACTGTCCTGATTCAGCAGACAAAATCTTGATTAACCGACGGTTGCCCCACTCTCTCCGCTGCTTTTAAGAGAATGTCCCAGTTTCTCTCTCCTCCTCCCTTCGTCCTCAGCTTACTTCAGTTGCTGCAAACTGAAATCAAAATGCAAAAGGAGTTTCCACTCAGTTAACTCAGCGAGGGGGCAGAGGAGAAGCGGGACTCAAGTGAGGATGTCATACTTTGGGATTATCATGAGAAGAAGACATAACTCCTTAGAAAGGACAGTAATGTTCGGTAAGGCAGAAAGCAGTAGGAAAAGAGGCAAACCGCATGACATGTGGGTAGACTCAGTTGTCAAGGAAGCCGTTGCGGGGCTTGCAAAACCTGAGCAGGGCTGGTGATGACTGGGTTCTTGGAAGATTCTCTCTCAGAGGGTCACTAGAAGTTAAAGCTGACTTGGCAGCAATTAGCAACACAATAATAAACTAGGAATAAGACTTTAAGGAAATGGGCCTGAGAGCAAATCAAGCCCAAATTCCCATGAGAAGCCAAAATAATTCAACAGAGACTGTCATGCTTTGGAAATATCATAAGGCAACATGTTGTTCTTAATTGCTATCAAGTTGACTTTGACTTACGATGGCCCTATGATTGGGATCTCCAAGCCGGACTGTTGTCAACAGCAGTGGTCAGGTCTTGCAAACTCGATAGCTGGCTTGAGATGGCCTTTGGGATCTCTTCCAGCTCTGTAATTCTATAATTCCAAGGGAATTCTTTGCATGCATGCAAAAGAGGCAAATTTGGCATGGCAAAAGGTTGAGCTAGGTGGCCCTTGCAGTTTCCTTCCAGCTGTAAGATTCCATGACTCCATGGTTTGAGACAGGGAGAATGCCAGACAAGATATTCTCCTGTCTTCTGGTTCTGAGCCAGCAGGATGCACAAACCACCCATTGCTACCTCCACTCTTACTTGCTTCACCTTTCTTGCCACAGTAAAAGGATGAACATCTTTGTTCCAAACTGGGTCAGATCCAGTCTGGTAAGGCGTTGCATCATCCTGCCACCCAAATTCTCCTAGAAGAGAATCGTAGAGTCCTAGAGTTAGAAGAACCTACAAGGGTCTTCTAGCCTCTGTTTCAAACTCTCCAAAGAAGGAGGAGACTCCACCACAGTCCACTGAGGCAGCACCAAATTCCACTGTTGAACTGTTCTTACCATCAGATGCTTAGGTGGAATCTCTTTCCCTGTACTTTGAATCCATTGCTCCTTGTCCTAGTCTGTGGAGCAGCAGAAAACAAGCTTGCTCCGTCTTCCATACAATGTCTTTTCAAATATTTAAACATGGCTCACATGTCACTTCTTCCTCTTCTCATCACCTAGCTAAACAAGTCAGCTCCTTAAGCCACTCCTTGCAGGGTTTCATAATTTCCAGGCCTTTTACCATTTCAGTTGCCCTCCTCGAAAACATTCTGGAGCTGAGAAAATAACTTCTGAAACTAATAAATGTATCAGGATATGCCTCCACTTTCTGTGACTGGGTGGTAATAAAAACGGATAGCTGGTATTCAGGATCCATATCCTAGAGTTACAGACCCATAACTGAATCTATTCAGTAAGATTACCTAGTCTTATTATAAATGTATGTAAGTGCCACCTTAGCTCATCTTAAGAGCCTGCAGGCAGATCGAGCGACGGAGGTTTATTCAGCTTCCAGTTGGGTTGCAAGAAGGAGGATGACATTTTGCCTTCCTTCCTGCCAACATGTGAGGCTGTGACAATCAGAAGCAAGTTTTGCAAGTCTTTGTCACAGCCTGAGCTGCTGTCAGGAGCAGGTGGACATCTTCCTCCTTGTCCCCTTATTGCCGGTTGAATAGACCTCCTTCACCAGTCTGGCTCCTGAAGCTTAAGGTGGGCAGGTGGGGAGTTGAGCCAGGAGACGTTACTTAGTGATCCAGATGTAACTAAGGACCCAGTCTGGAATTCTGGTGGATATTCTCAGGTGCTTAATTCTGGGTGGCTTGGACGTGTCATGATATTGGCCTTCAAAGAAACTTCTGATGCTCTGCCTCACACAGTAGCATGGCGGGGGTGGATGGCTTCCTAGTCAATGAGGCATGAGTCCATTCAGGACTTTAGTCCAAATGTTAAAGGGGCTCTCCAGGGTGCTGAACCAATTTTTGGGGAATAAGATCCAACACCTGGTCTAGCTCCCTTAAAGTTCAGACTGAAACCTGACACAGTGGAGATTGGTGGATCCACTCTTAGGCCATTTCCGCACTAGCCTGTCACAGCGCGATGATTCCACTTTCAACATCTTCTGGAATGCTGGGGTTTGCAGTTTTGGGAGGGGCCGGCTGGCCCCTCCCGAAACTACAAATCCCGGCATTCCACAGGATGTTGAAAGTGGAATCATCGCACTGTGACAGGCTAGTGCGGAAATGGCCTTAGAACTGTCTCGGGTGCCGAACCAACTGATCCCCAAAATACATGCAGTATCTTGTATGGCTCTTTTACCGCTGAGACTGAAACCAGTAGTGGATTCAACCACCCAGTGTGTACACGGCAGCCTTGAGCGCCTCTCCCCACCTGCACAGTTTAAGCTGAGCCATCAGTTGGGGCGTTTTTATTTATTGTTACATTTATTCATTAAAACATATTCTATTCCCACTCTATATCAAAAGGTCTCAGGGCAGCATACAGGTACAATCCACACTAGAAGGTAAACACAATTTAAAATGAGAAAAATAATTTAAAGACACAAAACCCATGTGGGTTTTGAAGATTAAAAGGGTTTGAAAACCATGTGGGTAGTATTAAAAGCAAATCACAAGGCTTTAAAAAATAGCAGTGGCTTGCATTATGTCAGGAAGTTATGTCATTGTCAACTGACTTACATCCACATAAAGTGCTGTTGTGCAACCTTTGTATTCTCAGGAGGGAGCCGAGACAGAGGCCATTTCCGCACTAGCCTGCTGTAGTGCGGTGATTCCACTTTCAACATCCTCTGGGATTTGCAGTTTAGGGAGGGGCCTCAAAGGCTTTTAGATGAACTCAAAGGCCCCTCCCTAAACTGCAAACCCCAGGATTCCATAGGATGTTGAAAGTGGAATGATAGCACTGTAACAGGCTCGTGTGGAAATGGCCATAGCGATGCCATTGGGGCCACTGAACATGAGGAGCCAGCAGTGTGGCTGATGCGCTGTGGATCTTCTTGCACAATGAGACGCCACGCACAGTAGCCGAATGTACGTTGCTGCTGTTCACTAAAAGGTTGTGTATCCTCTCAGGGGCATAAAGTTATGCATCATAGCCTCTGAGACACAATCTCATCCCATCTGCTTAAACGAAACCAGCATTGGTATCAATCAGGACTCCAGGAGGAGGATGTTCCATGGTGGGGGTGCCATGGTTGAGAAGGGCCCACTCGCGTACCCTCATGCAGTGTATTGTCCTGACTTTTGGGGCTCAGAGGAGGGTCCATGCAACAGACCTCAACCTTGGGCAGGCACAGAGAGAGAGAGGCACTCCCACAAGGGTCCAAGTCCTTCGTAGGTGCAGTATTTTGTGATGGAGCAGGCAACAAATTCCATACCAAGGAAGAGGGAAGCAGGAGCAAAGGAGAATCTCCCCATTTACAGCTTTTGCAAGAAACGGCCTCTACACCCCCTTGTAGTTCCAATGGTGGGGTCTCCAGTGGTTGAGAGATCAGAACCTTTCTCTGGGATGCTTCTGCCCATCCAGTGGGTTGACGGACAATTTCATGGCAGGTCCTGGGCTCGGCCCCCACTCCTGAAGACTGGCCCTCCGCCTCACCAGCTCCTCTAGGCAAAAGCTACCACTGCTGTAACTGATTTCTTTCACTTCTTTTCTTGTCCTGGTGTCGTTCTGTGATTGCTACTACAGCTGCCTTTTAGGGGTGTGCAGAGGCTTGGTTAGTGATTTTTGGGGGGTGTTGGGGGAAAATTCTTCCCTTTGGTAATCTTTCAGCAGGAGACGTGGAATCAAGAGTCTTCAGGCTGCTGTTTCTCCCAGGCTACTCTGTCGCCTTTTCTGTCCTCCCTTCTGCAAAATGTCCAGGAAGCTGTCTGGAAGCGTGAAGAACTTGTATTTTTTCTCTGGGCTGGTGTTTTACTTGGCTATCCTCGAAATCTGGGGTTTGGTGACTGTTTCATGGGGGGGGGAGCTTTGCTTCCCTGAAGCTCCTTTTTGCATTTCCAGGGAATTTAAAAAAAAGGGAGGGGGGATTTCATACCTTGTTACTGGAGGTGTTTATTTCAAAATAAAAGGAATTCAAGGAAAGTGTGCGTCCTGGTATCTCCTTTGCATCCAGATATAATGACTGACACAGCCTAGGACAGACTTCTGCTATTTGACACCTCCTGTTTTTGATTTTTCTGAGAAAAACCAGAAGCAGGTATAAGATTACTGACTTTATGAAAGAGAGCAGCACATTTTCTTCTTCCACTTCTGTCGTTGACCCAATGGGACTCCACTTAGAAAGCATTTGTTTTTCCAAACACCAAAAAAATCCATTAATGACCTCTTTACACAGAGATGCAGCAGCATCTCTTCTCACTGGGGGCTCTGAGAGCCCCCAAATCCTCAATTGATGAATTATCTTCTTGTGGCATACCACTGGCTTCACCACGGTGCAGATGTGTGCCCCTGGAGTGAGTGAAGTATACAGAACCCCATGGCAAAGCACCACTAGGTGAAAGTGGATGGCCATTTCTCGGGGATGCTTGAGCTGCGGACTCAAGAGGGTTGGACTAGCTGACCCTTCGGGGTGCCTTCCAATGGTATGATTCTTTGATAGACAGACAAAACTCTTATCCAGTCCAAAATTCTGTCCACACATTGCCAGTAAGAGACGGCTGAGATTAATCCAGAGGTAAACAGCACTAGACATAAATGTCTACCATATATACCCTTGAGGTGCAGTTACTCTCTTATTTTTTTAGGAATGCAACACCTGTCATCCTCAGCCTATATAAATATGCTTTCAGGCAATTATAGAAGCTTGTTGTTGTTGCATGCTTTCTGACTTTTAGTGAGACGCTCCTAGAGTTCCTCGGCAGTTTTTCTTCAGAGGAAGCTTGCCACTGCTGTATTTCTCTGAGGCTGAGAGAGCGTCCTTGCCCAAGGTCTCTTGGTAGGGGTCCATGGCTGATCCAAACTTGGATCTCCTAGAAGAGTTCTAGTCCAACACTCAAATCACTACATCATGCTTGGCAAAACTCTCCTAGAATTTTCTAGGCAAACATTACTGAGAAGAGTTTCCATTGCTTTCCTTTGAGAGAGCACACATTCCCCTAGGTCACTCAGTGGGTTTCTATGGCTTAATGGGAATTTGAACCCTTAGTTGTAGCACAATGCACCAATTACTACATCACAGTGTTGCCTAGTTCCTTCAAGCCAACTCTGGCTTACAGGGACCATCTCCTAGGTTCTCCTGGCCAGATTTATCCTTCAGAGGAGATTTGCCATCATTGCCTTTCTCTGCTGAGAGATGGTGACTTGCCTAAGTCTCCCAGTGAGTTTCCATGGCTTACTATTCATCTATTCTACCTTAGGAACAACTCCCCCCAAAACAATCCTCAGCTGCTCCTAGAATTAGGGAGTTCACAGCAGTGGTGATCTGATCTCAAGAATGGATGAAAAAATGAGATCATTTTGATTCTCACAGAAACAAATTCTGAGTTAGAAGGGACCCCACTGTCCTGCCCTCAATGTTGAACAAGAATTCAGAGTGCCATAAAAGCAGGAGTTATTTGGTGCCAAAACCATCTGGCGAAGAGAAAGCCATAAATCAGAGAGACAATTCTAGGGAGTAGCCAAGGAACAATCTAAGGGTCATAAATCCATTAAACTCACTTGCAAGAGCCAAATGAAGAGGGGAAATGAATTTGTATTCAGCAATTTGGCTGGAGAAAGTAGCCTTCTTATATAGGCAGCCTATTCAGCCAGCCCCCTGATCCCAGGCATATTTAGGGGCAGTGTTCCACAGCTGTGCTCCCCTTAACTGTGGCCTTTTGCTTCACCTGGAAGGGAAGGTTTGAGCCAGATGCCTGAGACTCCACCTGTCTCTGGGACGGGGGGGGGTCCTCTCCTCCAAATCCTCGTCCTGCTCTGAAGCAGACCCAACCTGCAGAACCAAAGGAGGACTTGGCTGAATGTCTGGTGTCCGCTCAGGCTCCTATCACGGTAGGTCTGCTTCATCTTCTGAGGAAGACAAACTCTCAAGCGGGGGATCCATCAAGCCATCTATAGCAGAGCTTTCCAGACTTTTCATGTTGGTGACACACTTTTTAGACATGCATCATTTCGCGACACAGTAATTCAGTTTTACTAGCAAACCAGACACAGTAATTCAGTTTTACTAGCAAACCAGAGGTTGAACTGATTACACATCTGCAGTACCCACAGGTGGGGAAAGGCAGGCCCCCTGATCCTGCCCAGCTGCCGTCACCTTTGCCAGGAACGACCCTGGTCCTTTCTCAGCTCTCTGCTGCCTGAAAGAGAATGCAACAGAGATCTGCCAATTTTATTTGAGTCTTTACCAATTTTCCCCCTATTTTTATTTCCATTAAAAGGCAGTGGGAAAGGCAGCCCCCCCACCTGATCCTGGCTTGTTGCCATTACCCTTGGCAAGAGAAAGACCCAGCGAGAGCAGTGGCAGCAGGAATGGCTTGGGTGGGGGGGCTCTTAGCCCAGGACGGTGACACACCTACATACTTCAGGTGACATGCTACTGTGCCGCGACACACCATTTGGAAAGCCCTGATCTAAAGCTCTATCAAGTCATCGCCTTGCCTTGAAGCCAGAATCCTAGCTCTGCAATTTAAAAGGACTTTTATGCTCATTTCTCCTAATGGTTCCCACTAAACATACCTGTCAGATTTAATATAACAGGACATCTTGTAAGGGATTGAATTTACTTCAGCTAAGGGTCAGACCAAAGAACTCGCTCAGCATATATCTAGAAAAGTTGCTCCCTCAGATGGTGAAAGCTGTCTATTTGTCGCAACATGTGATTGTCCTTCCCTATGTGTTTAGCATGCTTCATTTTGTGATTAATAACTAACGTGGGCTTAATTTGCATGCTGAAGCAGACAGTCTTTCACTGCTGGAAGGAAAACATTTTAATCCCAAGTGCTGTGCATTACTTTTAATGTCTAGTTTGCCCCCGATGCATCCAAATCATTGGTTCTCAGTCAAGCAGACTCCAAATGTTGTGGGATTTCAGCTCCCAGAACACTTGATCATTGAGTAAGCTGCCTAGAGCTTCTGGGTGGTGAAGTCCAAAACATCTGGATCTTGGAAATTTCCACTCCTTAAAAGTCCTCCAGTACTTGGCCTATGCTGCGTCTGCTGAGAGATAAAAATGGGGGGGGGATTGGTAAAGACTCAAATAAAATTGGGAGATCTCTGCGGCATTCTCTTCCAGGCAGCAGAGAGCTGAGACAGGTAACCCTTATTTGCATAGTATAACATTTGGAAAATAATTTAAGGAGAATTAACAAAGGCTTTTCAAGGGAGATGATGCCTTCACAGCTGGTAATCTCTTGAAAATGGAGGCCAGGAGCAATGGGATATTTTGCAATAAGGAATGAAAAACATGTTTAGACTGAGCAGGTGGCTCCAATATTCTTGCACTGTGTTTCATTTCCCTTAATCCTACACTCAAGTAAATAACTGAGTCCTTGCAAACTCCTCAGTTGCTGGCTTGCGTGGAAGAGTGCCACCTGCTGACTCCTTATAGAGGAAAATTTGATTCTGGGTCTGGCCACACAGGGGCACCCTTGCAAGAAAGGTCACCATGACCATTGATAAATAAATGGGAATAAATCTGATCAATGAATGGGGAACTCAGAGAAAGGGCCTGGTTGGGGAGCAGAACACTGCCATTCCACACAGAGAAGAGAGGTTATGGGCAATCTTACATGGTACTCCAAGGTTTTGGCCTTCTTTTTTCCCCCATCCCCAAAAATAAGGAGATTCACTAAGGGCAGAATATGCACAGTGTCTTAGACAGCTCGCTTCCTGTGGAGGATGGACAGCAGGAAAAAAATGGGTGAAATGGAATGGCATATCTTGCAGAGAGCATGGCTGTCTGCCTACCTTGCTGGAACTCTGAACTTACTGCAAACTGAGTTAAAAATGCAAATGTAGTTTGCACTGAATTCACAGAAGGGGGAAGAGGAAAAGAGAGGGCAGAATCTTGCCCTTCCCTCTCATCTTCCTATTTTCCCCCTTTGCACACAAATTTACTGCAAACTGAGTTCAAATGCAAAAGTGGTTTGCACGAAATTCACTCAGCAGGTGGAAGAGGGAAGGAGAGGGCAGAATCTTACCCTTCCCTGTAGGCTCAGGCAAAAGCAAACTGCCATAACTTCTCCTAGCTTGTACATTCTTCCTCCTTAAACACTTTTTGCCATCTTGACCATACCTGGATGTTGCTTGGACACATCTGTCCTGGTATTTATCAGTAAATTATCAGAAGGCACAATCCTGCAATATTTTGTTGTTGCACTTTTTGATTGTTTAATCACCTGTCTCATGGGCAGTGTACAGGAAAAAAAACCCAATATACACAATTTAAAAACAAGTCCAGGTCAAAACCATGAAATAGTTTAAACAGGATAAAAACCAAATTGGGTGAATCAACAAGTAAAAACAGCCTATGAAGCTACAGTAATTTAAAACCAGGTGTATCTGCATTTAGAAGTAAAAGGGGCTTCAAAGGCTATAATAAAAAGCTCTGTTTTGACTCAGTGCTGGAAGGAAACCGACACTGACACCAATTAGACCTCAACTGCTGGGGCCACAGCAGGGAACACTCTCTCCCACATTCTCACATTTGTCTGGGCTCTCTGTTCAATCTTTTTTTGGCCCTTTGCATCTCAGTTCTCATTTGTCTTGGCAATTTCTTGGAAACAAAATCAATCAAAAGCAAAAAGATATGACAGCTATTATTAAATATTCAAGAGTGTTACAGAACAGTTTCAATCAGCTAAAAAAGCCAACACAGTTCTAGGCTGCATCAATAGGAGTACAGCATCTAGGTCGAGGGAAGTGATGGTACCACTCTATTCTGCTTTGGTCGGACTGGACCTGGAGTAATCCTGTGTCCAGTTCCAGGCACTCCACCATTCAGGAAGGATATGGACAAGCTGGAAGGTGTTCAGAGGAGGGCGACCAAAATGGTCAAAGGCCTGGAAACCATGAAGCCCTAGGAGGAGCAGCTGAGGGACCTGGAGATGTTTAGCCTTGGAGAAGACAAGGTTAAGAAGAGTCATGGTAGCCATATTTAAATATTTGAACAGATGTCATATGGCAAGCTGGTTTTCTGCTGCTGCAGAGACTAAGACCCCATGGAGCAATGGCTTCAAAGTACAGGAAAAGAAATTCCGCCTAAACATTAGGAAGAACTTCCTAATGTTATGAGCAGTCCAACAGTGGAATCCGTTGCTGCTTCAATGAAATGTGGTGGAGTCTCTTTGTCTGGAGGTTTTTTAAACAGAGGCTGGATGGCCACCTGTCAAAGGGAGGGCTTGGATTGTGTCTACCTGCGCGGCAGAAGGGGGTTGGATTGGATGGCCACTGAGGACTCTTTCAGTTCTATGGCCATTTCTACCCTACACTGTTATAGTACTATTATTCCACTTTCAACATCCTGTGCAATTCTGGGGCTTGTGTTTAGGGAGGCCAAAGAGCTCTCTGGCTGATAATTCTAAAGAGCCCTCCCTAAGCTGCAAACTTCCAATAGGAGGTTGAAAGTGGAATAACAGCACTATAACACGGTAGGGCGGGAATGGCCTATCATTCTATGTGTCTTAAGTTTGGGAGGGAAAGCCCACAGCTTTCTTATTAAACTACCGTTTAATAATGTCTGGGGGGGGGCGCTTTCTTTCTGTGCTTACTGAATTTAAACCCCCAGGGAAGAAGCCAGCTTTCCCAGCCTGTTGCAACAATGGCCATCATCCCCATCGACACGTGCAAGAGGATAATGTGTAATGAAGCCCAACACAGGCCATTTCTGCACGACACTCTTATAGTGCGATGATTCCGCTTTCAACCTCCTATGGAATCCTGGGGTTTGCAGTTCTGGGAGGGGCCGGCCGGCCCCTCCCGGAACTGCAAGCCCCAGGATTCCATTGAAGGTTGAAAGCGGGATCATCGCACTATAAGAGTGTCGTGCAGAAATGTTCACATTTGGAGGGTGCCAGGTTGGGGAAACGGCAGCAAAGGTTATGGGAGTTTGAGCACTGCAGTAGGACTCCAGGAGTTCAGATCTGCACTCAGCCATGGAAACCCTCCTGGGAGTCCTTGGGCAAATCACACTCTCTCAGCCTCAGAGGAAGCCCATGGCAAACCCCCTTTGAAGAAATCTGGCCATGAAAACTCTGCAATAGGTTTGCCTTAAGGTTGCAACAGGTCAGAAATGACTTGGAGGCATATAATGACAACAAAGCTGGCCAAGGCTGCAGTAAGACATCTTCCAGCTCTGTAACTCATAGAATCATGAATCCGGAAAGGATATCTGAAGGTCACGTAGTCTGATGCAAGAATCCACAGCTAGAATCATCTCATCTCTCCCTAAAGGCCTGGAACCCATATGTACTGATAGTTTTTCATGTGTGATGGTTTTACGTGCTCTTTTAACTGGTGTTATGCGCATAAACTGTTGTTCCCTGTCTAAATCCACAGGGAGAGGTAAGCAAAAAATAACAGCTATAATGATAGCAGCAAACAAAATGAATGCCATGGGTACATCAGTGCCATACTGATATCCTAAATGAATGCAGACAAACCCTGACCATTTATCAGCTGATGCCACTGAGTCATCCTCAAGAAAGAAAAACATTTTTCTCTCTCTCTGTTTTGGCTTCCTTCCTTTTGCCGTTTGTTCTTGCTTGCCCTCTGTACTTGCCCAGGGTGAGTCGCTCACCTGCCTTTGTCCTTCTTTTCCGGTGGTGGGTGGTAGGGACAGGCTCTCAAGGTTGTGTCAGCTGGCTTTTTATAATTTCCTTTGCCAAAAAAGATGCATGTGCGGGTATGCTTGTCTGGGAGGAAGACAGAGGGAACATTTATTGGAGAGGGGGAGAGAAAGAGGTAGGGAGGGAAGTCTTTGAGAGATCAAGAAAATTGCATGTAGTTTTCAGGAACATTGCCACTTGCCCTATACCGAATCAGACCCTTGGCATCCATCTAGCCCAGTAGAACCATAGAATCCCAGAGCAGGTCAGAGTCTCCAGGTCCAACCCCCTGATCAAGGCAGAAACCCCAGCTAGATGGTCCCTAGCAGGTAACTAGCCAGGCTTTTTTTTAATACATCCAGAGAAAGAGTTCCTACCACCTCTCTAGGCAGCTGGCTCCATTGTTAAACTGCTCTCACTGCCAAGAAGTTCCTTCTCACGTTCCATCAAAATCTACTCTCCCGTTACTTAAAACTATTAGGCCTTGTTGTACCCTCCGAGACAACAGAGAATAAGCCTGCTCCCTCTTCTCTGTGGCAGCCCTTGAGGTATTTAAAAAATATTCTTTTCATTCTTCTCCTCAGGCTGGACGTGCCCAACTCCCTCAATCTTTCCTTGCATGTTTTGTTCTCCACACCTCTTATCATCTTTGTTGCCCTTCTCTGAACTTGCTCCAACTTGTCTCTATTCTTCTTAGAATGAGGTGCTTAGAACTGAACGCAGGACTACAGATGAGGCCTGACTAGCACAAAATAGAGTGCGACTATTACTTCCCTCAACTTGGAAACCATGCTTTAGTTAATGCGAGCTGATTGCATTTGCCTTCTTTGCTGCAGCATCACACCGCTGGCTCATGTTCAACTTATGATCAATAATAATTCCAAGGTCCTTTTTCATATAGTTCTGCTGAGCCATGTATCCCCCAACCTATACTGTGTTTTTGTTGTGTGCCTTCAAATTGTTTCTGACTTATGGTGACTTTAAGGCAAACCTATCATGGGGTTTTTCTGGGTCTGAGGGTGTGTGTTGCACCCTAGGTCATCCAGTGGATTTCCATGGCCAAGCAAAGGGGAATCAAACCCTGGTCTCCAAGGTTGTGGTCCAACACTTGAACCATGATAACACACTGGCTCTCCTGCCCCCATCCTATACGTGTGCATTTAGCTTTTGTAGTCTAACTATAGAATTTTGCATTTGCCTCTGTTGAACTTCATTTTCTTAATTTCTGCCCAATTTTCCAGTCTGTCTAGGTCCCCCTAAATTTTGTACCTATCTTCCAATGTGTTAATTTGGCAGCTCTGACTGTCAAGATTCTTTCCTAGCTATACTTGGAGCTCTCTCATCTTTTCTCCTTGTGTTCTCCCATTCCAGTCATAGGAACATGGCAAGCTTCCCTAGACTGAGTCCTGTGCTGTTATCACACACACACACACACACACACACACACACACGACTTACTATTTGTTGTTGTCTTCCCTCAAGTTGTTTCTGAAATACTGTTGCAGTATTTTCTTGGCAAGATTTGTTCGGAGGGGATTTGCCCTGCCTTCCTCTGAGTCTCGGAGAATGTGAGTTGCCCAGGCTCACCCGGTGGGTCTTGGTGACTGAGTGGGGGTTCCAGCCCTGGTCTCCTGAGTAATAATTCAGCACTCACACTGCTACACAACACTGGCTCTCGTGCCTTAATGTACACATAGGAACTGGACCCAAGAGGGCACCAGAGAGCCAAGATACAATCCAGAACACACCAGGTTTTCTGTGAAAGGTGAGGTTTAGAGACTGTATTTGCCCCGAATGAGTTCTCCTGGTCATTCGAGGCATCAAACAAACCTGAGACTGGTAATACAGTGACAATCCAAACTTCTAAATTTCACAGAATCATGGGACTGTAGGTTTGGAAGAACTCCAAGGACCATCTAGTCCAGTCCCCCTCTTTCAACACAGGAAGTCTATAGCTAAAACATTCCTTAGAGGTAGCTATCTACCTCTCTTTAAAAATTTGCCTGGAGTATTCCACTGTTGAACAGCCTCTTACATATCAAGAAGTTCTTCCTAATGTTTAAGTGGAGTGGCTTGTAATTTGAATCCTTTACTGGTTTGTGTCCTGGTCTCTGGGAGAGCAGGAACCATCCTTGCTCCCTCTTCTGGGTGCGTGTGCCCTCATGTCACCTGTCAACTTATGGTAACCCCATTAATTTCATGAGGTTTTCTTAGGCAGGGAATCCTCAGAGGTGGTTTTGCCAGTTCCTTCCTCTGAAATAGAGCCTACAGCACCTGGGATTCATTGGTGGACACTCATCCAAATACTATGCAAGACTGATCCTGCTTAGCTTCCAAGATCAGAGGGGAGCTGGTGCCTTTAGGGTATTCAGCCATGAGGTCCCTTCAAATATTTCAAGACAGTTAACATGTCCTCTCTCAGGCTTCTGCAAGCTAAAGATATTCCTCTCCCTGAGTCATTCCTCTTTAGACTTGGTTTCCAGATTTTTGACCATTTTGGTCTCCCTCCTCTGGACACGCTCCACCTTGTCAATATCCTTCTTGAATTGAAGTGCCCAGAACTGGACACAGGATTATTCCAGCCAAGGTCTGACCAAAGCAGAATAGCATGAAACTACTACTTCCCTTGATCCACATACTTCCGTTCTTCTGTGGGCACAGCCTGGAAGTACATTGGCTTTTTTTTTGCTGCTGTGCCACACAGACTCTGTTAAACGTGTGGTTTGCAAGCACCTAGAGACCCTTCTCACAGGTACTGCTGTCAAGCAGGCATCACCTACCCTATATTTAAGCACCTGATTTTTCCCTTCTTTTCTCATCTCCAAATATTTTCAGCCTCCCACAATCCAAGCAATAAAACAACAAAGAATCGGTTGGAGAAGGCTGTCTCCTCCCTTGGCATTTCAAATTATGTAAACATAGAATTAAAACTAATAGTTCTAAAGAAGGAAAGCGTAACAACCTATGGTGCTCAAGCTGGAATGCTTCAGTTGATAGTAATAATGGCCAGAATCCTCTAATTTGCTGTTTGTTACATAAATTTATGCATATCTAGCTGAAGAGCAGAGGAGCTAAGAAACCCTGTTAATGAACTGCGAAGTTGCACCGGATGGGAAGAAGAGGTAGAGTTGGGTTTCATCAGCAGACTAGCCTAAGTAAAAAGGTGTTTAACCTACTAGCAGAAAGAGAGCAGGGAGGGGGCCAAGCAGACCTCTGGTGGGAATGCGATCCACAGAACTCTCCTCCGGCACCACATTTCAGATGAGTTTATTCTCTTCCTCTCAGCTTTCTTTCCTGTCCAGTTTTCACAACCATACATAGAAGTTATCATCACCCATAATAGAAACATAGAATTGGAAAAGGGCCAACCCGTCCAACCCCCTTCTGCCATGCAGGAACACACACTCAAAGCACCCCCTGTCAGAAATGTCTCCCTGCTGGGCCACAGCCAGCAAGGGAGGAGAGAGGTAAGGAACATTGGGGAAGTCCAAATATACCAAACACCAGGAAAACACAAGCCGAGCCAGGTCAAGGTCCAGCCCAAAGGTTCAGATGGCAGAGATCCATCCGGAGGGTTTCAGGGAACAGGAGACACAAAGGTTGTGAGGGCTTGCTAATAATTTGCTGCAAGCAAGGAGCGGCCACGTCAGCAGATTTAAATAGCCCCTGTGAGCAGGTGGTGCTCATTAATGTTTCCGCAGCCTAGTCCAAGCAGCCTCCCTCTGAGCAGTCCGTTTCCGCCTTCTGGGTGATTGAGGGCTGATGGGCACAGCTGGCTGCCACTCCTCTGCATCACTGCTGGTTCCCTCTCCATCATGAGCTGGCCGGGGCAACTCAGTCTCTGTTTGACCTTCCAGTGCAGGGGATGCTTGCAGGTTGACTTGCTCACTCACTGGCTCGGACCCCTATACAATCAGTTGCTCCTCAATCATAGCATCATCATCTATCACACCCCCAGCAAATGGCCATCCAGCCTCTCTTTAAAATCCTCCAAAGAAGGATTTTACTCTACCACACTCTGAGGCAGCATATTCCACCTCTGTTGTCATCCTCCTCCTCCTCATTTATTTATATAGCACCATCCACGTGCACGGTGTTTCACAAGTAAAGCAGTCAAAAGCAGTAGGTCCTGTCAAAGGTATGCAGCCTAAAATACAGTACCTGTATATATCCACAAACACGAGGGGAGGGAAAGAATAATAAAACTAATAATAGTAAATAAATGATAAAAGTATACCATACAATTATAAATCAAATTATCCAGACAAAATATGAAAAAAAAACCCAGTATGATATGAAGCATACTGACAAGTACATGTAATCAACTATACAAATTATAAAATAACATTAAACTAAAACTCCAAGTGCTTTTAAAAACAAGAAAGGTTTTAGATTTAATAATACTGAGGGAAGGAGCAGTCTGCAGATGTTCAGGGAGGCAATTCCAGGAGTCTGGCTTAGCAAGTGAGAAAGGGCAAAGCCGAGCCAAGGAAAAGGAAATCCTCCACTGGGTGAGAAGCCTAGAAATGCTACGGCCTGGATGTATGATTCTGACTTTGGTATTTGTCTTTACAAGTCAAGATCTTATCTGGTTCCTTCATAGCTACACCAGAAAGAGGCAATAAAAGATACTTCTTAATCCTATTTCCAGCACGTTACAAAAACTGCTTGGTGTTCAATTATTAGCATGAACTGCGGCTGATTTGCCATGCTGGCTGGGACTGATGGAAGCTGTAGTCCAACACTTCCAAGAGATGCTGGATGCGGGATGCCTTATCCTTTCTCGTCTATTTTGGCAGCTGATCTGCGGGCTGATTCTGGCATCTCTTGTGTTTTAAATACGTGGCCTCGAGCATGATTGCTTCTTCTGAACAGCATAGAGTCTTCTTGGCACCAGGCTGAAATCTTTCTATTTGCCCAGTCATTTTAATTAATTCTGATGCCTTTGCTTGTTTTATAGTTTTACGGCTTGTTATCTGCTTAGTTTTAGCGTTTACATGATGTTGTAGGAATGGGTTTTTATAGTCTTGCGAACTCTTATGTCTTCGTTTAGAGGGAGGGAAGTTTAGAAAAATGGAACAAGGGAGAGGTGCCTGTTGGTTTGCAGAGAGATCAAACCTGGAAAAAGTTACTTAGTCAAAAGAGGTTAAGATTTAAGTTGGTTACAGAGCATAGGTGCAGTTCTAGGGTCTTGATTATCTCTTTTTCCTTCATTGTAAGGTTTTTAGGTGTTGTTGTTCTTGTGCACCTTCAATTTTTTTCTAAGGTGACTCTATCATGGGGTTTTCTTGGTAAGATTTGTGTGTGTGGAGGGGTGTTGCTTTGCCTTCCTCTGAGGCTGATGTCACAAGAGTGAGCCCAGCAAAAGTGAAGCAGGAGGGAAGGGGAGGGAAGGGACTAGTGGGATGCCAGAGGGTCCTGTCCTGGGCCCAGGGCTGCTATTCAACATCTTCATCAATGACTTGGACGAAGGAGTGGAGGGCATGCTGATCAAATTTGCAGGTGACATCAAACTAGGAAGGATAAGTGATACCCCAGAGGACAGGATCAAATTTCAAAATGACCTTGACAGATTGGAGAGCTGGGCCAAAGCTAACAAAATGAATTTCAACAAAGAGAAATGTAAGGTCCTGCACTTAGGCAGAAGAAATACAACGCACAAATATAGGATGGGGGACATGTGACTGGACAGTGGTATGTGTGAGCGGGATCTAGGAGTCTTGGTAGATCACAAGCTGAATGTGAGTCAGCAGTGTGATGCCGCGGCCAAGAAAGCCAATGTGATCCTTGGTTGCATCAATGGGAGTATGGTGTCTAGATCAAGGGAGGTGATGGTACCACTCTATTCTTCTTTGATCAGATCCCATCTGGAATCTTGTGCCCAGTTCTGGGCACTGCATTCCAAGAAGGATATCGACAAGCTGGAGCGTGTCCAGAGGAGGGCGACCAAAATGATGGAAGGTCTGGAAGCCATGAAGACCTACAAGGAACGGCTTAGGGAGCGGGGGATGTTTAGCCTGCAGGAGAGAAGGTTAAGAGGGGATATGATAGCCATGTTTAAATATTTGAAGGGACCTCATGTCGAGGAGGGAACGGGCTTGTTTTCTGCTACTCCAGAGACCAGGACAAGGAGCAATGGATTCAAGCTGCAGGAAAGGAGATTCCATTTGAACCTCAGGAAGAACTTCCTGACGGACAGAGCTGTCCGGCGGTGGAATATGCTGCCTCAGAGAGTGGTGTAATATATCCTCCTCCTTTGGAGGTTTTTAAGCAGAGGCTGGATGGCCATCTGTTGGGAATACTTTGATGGGTGTTCCTGCATAGCAAGGGATTGGACTCAATGGCCCCTGTGGTCTCTTCCAACTCTATGATTCTATGAAAGGTCAAAATTAGCAGAGCAATGTGATCAAGGAGTTAAGAAAAGATTTCTTTCTGCAGCAGAATTAGGTCAATACTTTGTGGAAGTCCAAGTGAGATTAAACACATTTCTTAGTACCCACTTCATATACATTAAATGGGTGGCTTTTCTCATGTAAACATTGAGAAAACAATTAGCATTCAGTTCAAAGCCTATCCTCTCTGTCTGGCTTCTGTGAGCATTTCCAAACTGTCCCAATCTGTTTATCAGTTCCAGAGAGCACGTGATAATTCAACAGGAACTTAGGTGTTTGCTGACTTCAGAGAGTTTGTTACCTTAAACAAGGAATGTCATTACCAGTTGCAAACTGAGGAGGAAGCTCCCTTTTCTCACCTACATGTGAAAATTTAGGATGACAGCAACTCATAATGTAATCTGTATGACCCTCTTTCTTCTAGGGAATGGACATCCCAAGACTTTTGAGTTCAGTTTGGAAAATGGGAATTTCTAGCTTTGAGAGTGAGGCTTACATTATTAGGTTGTTGTGGGCTTTCTGGGCTTTGAGGCTATGTTCTATTAGTATTTTCTCCTGACATTTCGCCTGCATCTGTGGCTGGCAAGCCTGGAAAACCAGCAGCAACCTATGGATTCCGGCCGTGAAAGCCTTTGACTTTACATGGTTACATTATTATTGTTTTTACCATACCTGAGTCATCTTCTTTGAGTGAGAAAAATAATTTAGGTTAATATGGTTACAGCATTAAACTTGCCAAAGATGAGCAAGTAAAAGATCATACGAAGAAACAGGCACAAATGTTGGTCACCGTGTTCAAATGGAACAATGGGATAAGAGATTTAAAATTTACATTAAATTATGATCTTAGATTTTCTCCAAAGTGATATATAGATGCGGTTTTACAGCAGACAGATTGTCTAAAATGTAAAAAGGTACTTCAAGAGTTTGTTGGAAATGTGAGCAGAAAAAAGTGACTTTTTAAATACGTGGTAGATGTGTGAGAAAGTAAAGAAATTCCACTGATGATTCATAGATTGATGAAGGACCTTTTGAAAGTAAAGATTCAATTGAAACGCAAGATTTTTTTTTTAATCGGGACTGACAGACGATCATATTGACAAGAAATTTGGAAGAATTGTTAAATATTTATGATTATGACCACTAGATTATTCTTTGTACAGAAATGGAAGGATGTGGCTACTCCATCTCGTCAATGGCTGATGAAGATACTCAACTTGGTGGAAGCAGAAAAACTAATTTAAGTAAGGAAAGATCTTTGAGTAAAGTTAGAAAAGATTGGGATAAGTTGATTGTATACCTAAGAGTCCTTTGGGGGGACAAATTTAACTTTTAATTTTGAAGATTAATAAATTAATAATAATGTTTAATTAGCAGAGTGTGTGATAGTGTCAGCAGAAGAAGAAGTCAGAAGAAGTGTTACCCTGATTTCTGGGGGTCCCGTGAGGGACACCTAAATGCGCTCCAAATTGTACAAGTTGGGGAAATTAGTCAAAGAGCACAGGTTGGCACTGCGAGAGGCAGGGCGACGGAGCGAGATCTTTTACCCAGCATCTACGGGGTCAGGCCGAGTCAAGGAGCAAACGGATGTGAAAATAATAATTGTGGTTTTTATTAAAATACAATCAAAAAAAGCATATGCAGCACACTCACACAGATACCTAGAGAAATAAGGGTTGGAGTGGGATAGAGGGATTTTGAGAGGAGGTTGTTGGTACGGGAAGTACTGCACGTGTCCCGAAGCCCGGGTAGTCTGAAGACAGAGTTCGTGGATGTGGAGGTTCTCCGTACGCGGGACGGAGGGGAAGGCTCGCCAAGCAAAGCGGCAGCAAGGCGGGATGGAAGTCGGGAGCGATCCGAGGAAGCGCTCAAAGTCAGGGGTTCTCATAGGGGAACACGTGGCCGTAGTCTAGTCCGTACTTGCGGAGATCAATGAGTTTTGGGCTGGAGACAACGCCTCCGAAAGGTCAGAATTTAGCACGATTGAGTTAGGTCTGAATTGTCAATAGGGTGGCCAGTATGCAAACGCGGAGTGCTCAGCGCTTGAGTATTCGGCTCGTCAAGCTGCCTGCTCGGGGCAGGGAGTCCTTTGTACGTGGCGTGCATACGTAATGAGGGTACTTGCCCGGCGTCTCCTGAAGCGGCAGTCTGGCTATTTCTGGCCAGCCTGTATTTGTTTTGAATATCCCAGCGATTAGCGACCGAGCCTGTTTGCGTGCTTTTCCTGGGGCCTCGCAAGCACGTGGGAAGGAATAGGTGCGGAAGGCCGAATTATTGATATCAAAATGACGTCTGGTATCCCACAAGTCCGGGCTAGAAGACTGCGGTAACAGAAGTATATCTTGCATGTTCTTCTATAACTGTCAGCTGGGGAGTTGGAGGTCATCTGTGTATATTCTTAGCCTTCCTTTCAGGCAAGTTTAGTTTTGTTTAGCATAGTTTAGTTTATTTAGTTACAGGTTGGTTAGTCTGCAGTTTGGGGGTTTGTTGTATTGTCTACCTTTCTATGCTCGTGTATGTTGTTTTATATACTAAAAATCTGTTACAATAAACATATTCTATAAAAAAAAGCTTGTCAAATTCACGTCAAAAGTCCTTTCTAAGTAATGTACGAAACTCAAAACCACTACCCATGGCGTCAGGGAAATAACTTTGCCTTTCCTTGCCAGTTAGTTTTAAGAGGTTGCAGTTGTTGCGGTGAGCCTTCCGGTCGTTTCCAACTTATGGCGACCCTAAGGCTTAATTTTTTCCTGGGGCTGAGGGTGTGTGATCTGTACAAGGTCACCCAATGGGTTTCCATGGCCGATCAGGGATTCAAAGCGTGGTCTTCAAACCACACCACCACACTGGCTCTCAGTACCCACTTCACACACATTAAACGAGCGAGTTTCCTCACGTAAGCCCTGAGAAAACAATTAGCACTTAATTCAAAGCATAGCCTCTTTGTCTGGCTTCTGTCAGCATTTCCAGACTGTCCCAATCTGTTTATCATTTTCAGACGTGATAATTCAACAGGAACTTAGGTGTTTGCTGACTTCAGAGGGTTTGTCACCTTAAACAAGGAATGTCATTACCAGTTGCAAAATGAGGAGGAAGCCCCCTTTTCTCACCCACATGTGAAAATTTAGGATGAAGCCAAGGTTCATAATCTAATCTATATGACCCTCTCGCTTCCGGGGACTGGACATCTCAAGAGGTTTGAGTTCAGTTTGGAAAGGGGGAATTTCTGGCTTTGAGAGTGAGGGTTACATTATTATTATTGTTTTTATCACAGCTCAGTCATCTTTTTTGAGTGAGAAAAATAATTTAGGTTAAGAAGGAGACAGCATTAAACTTGCCGAAGATGAGCAAGTAAAAGATCATACGAAGAAACAGGCACAAATGTTGGTCACCATGTTCAAATGGAACAACGGGACAAGCATAGTTGAGTTTATTTAGAATACTTTTTTCTTATTACTTTGGCAGGCTTTTCCAATGCAAGATTATTAACGAAAACTTAATAATAAAGCAATACATTAGGCTGCCTCTTTGGCATGCTTCTCTCGTCTTGCCTCATCAGTAAGCAGGAAAACTTTATCGAGATGTTTTGTTTAAGCTTCGCTATGTGTTAAAAATGATACTCTATTGTTTTTATGTGATTTAAGTGATTTTATTTCTTTTTTAAAACTGTAATGTTTTTATTTTTTTAACGTGGCAATTTTTTTGCCTTAAAATTGTATTCTGAGTGTGTTTAACTGAGTTTTTATGTGGTGATTTTAAATTTTAAAATATTTTATTGTGAATGTTTCTTAACTGAGTTATGTGATTTTTTTTTTTTTTTCCTTAAAATTGTATTGTGAATGTGTTTAACTGAGTTTTTAATGTGGTGGTTGCTTTTTCTTTTTTAAATTTACTGTGAATGTTTTTAACTGCGTTTTTATGTGCTGATTTCAATATTTTCTCAAAAAAATGAATGTGAATGTTTTTCAACAGAGTTTTTATGTGGTGATTTTCTTTCTTTTTTTTATGGTGAATGCTTTCGAAGGGAGCTGTAAGGAGCTCTGTAAGCGGCCTTGGTTCCCACTCTGGTGTCTTTTCCGCACTGGAGTGTCATAGCGCTACGATTCCACTTTCAACCTCCTGCGGAATCCTGGGGTGCCGGCCCCTCCCGAAACTGCAAACCCCAGGATTCCACAGGCGGTTGAAAGTGGAATCGTAGCGCTATAAGAGCCTAGTGCGGAAATGGCTTGGGAGAAAGGCGACACAGCGAAGGAAAGAAAAGATAAACCAGGCGCGCAGGAACGGGGCTGTAACTGAAGGGCCCTGAGGGGAGCTTTCCTTCCTCCTCCTGAGGGAGGGAGCCCCGGGGGAGACGGCGGCGAGGGGCGCCTCTTCCCGGCCCGCCTGAGGGGCCCCTCGCGGTGAGAGGCCGCGCGCTCTCGCTTCTCTCCGCCCGGCCTGAGGGGAGCCTTCCTCCTCCGCCTCTTCTTCCTCGCCGACGGGGCTCCGGAGGGAGGCCGGGCGGGAGGCCGCGCGCTCTCCTCCGCCGCCGCCGCCGGCGAGGCTTCTCACTCTGGCCCTCCAGAGGTGCCTTGAGCCTCCTCCTCCTCGCCGACGGGAAGGTGGCCGTCCGTCCGCCCGCCCGGCGCTCTCTTCGGTTGCGGCGAGGCGCCTCTCTCCGGCCAGCCTGAGGGGAGCGCTCGTCCTCGCCGACGGGGCCGGGAGGAAATGGGGGAGGCGAGGCGAGAGGCTCCTCACTCCGGCCGCCTGAGGGGATCTTTCCTCCTCCTCCTCCTCCTCCTCGCCGACGGGGCCCGGGAGGACAGAAAGAGCAGCCAGCGGCGGCGAGGCACGTCGCGGCTCTCTGCCGCTCGGCGGAGGGAGGGAGGGAGGGAGGGACGGTCGGAGGAGGAGGAGGGCCCGCCCCGCCTCGCCCCGCCCGCCCGCGCGCTCGGAGGCTCCCTTCCCGCCCTCAGCTTAGCAACTTCTCCGGGCTGAGGCGGAGCCGCGCCGAGGGCGAGCGGGAGAGGAGCCGCCGGCGGAAGAGGAGGGGGGACGCCGCCGGTGAGTGAGCCCCGCCGCTGCCGGGAGGGACCCGGGAAGGGGCCGGGGAGGGTCCCAGACCTCCGGAAAGAGCGGGGGGCAGGCGGACGTTCCCCCGGGGAAGCGGGAGCCAAGCTCGCCCGCCCGCCCGCCCGCCGGCCGGAGAAAAGTTTCACCGGTTGGATGCCAGCCTGCGCGGAAGGGGGAGGCGGAGGAGCCAGAAATAAAAACAGCGGGGGGTGCGTGTGAGCGCGAAGGGGGGATGAGGGAGAATCCCCGGGGTCCCCTGCCGCCCGGGGTTCCTAGTTTTGTGCGTTAATAATATTTGCTATTATCATTGTTAATAACGCATTTATAATTTAGCCCTTGAGGTGGGAGCTGGAGGCAGTCTGCCAGAATTAAAGCGCAGAACGACGGTTAACGAAGGGGGCAGTCAGCATCACGACCCACAGGTCTTCTTTTGAGCTTTTTGTTTTGGCGCCCCAGGTTCCTGGCTTTTAATGCATAATAATGGTTATTGCCGTCAATAATTCATTTGTAGCTTTCCTTTCCCTCTGAGGTGTGAAGTAAAGGCAGATTAACAAAATTAATCGTTTGCCTCACAACCTGGAGGTTCCCTCTGAGGTAGGAAGTAAAGGCAGTTTACCAAAATTAAATACAGAAATAAAGAAAGGGATAGTTTGCATCACAACCCAGATATTTTCTTTTAACTTTTTGTTTTGGCACCTGAGGTTCCTAGTTTTTAATGAATAATAATAATACTTGTTATCATTAAGAAGTCATTTGTATCTTTCCTTTCCCTTGAGGTGAAGACAGTTTACCAAAATTAAATACAGTTAAAGAAAGGAATAGCTTGCATCAAAACCCAGAGGTTTTAACCTTTTTTTAGGCACCTGAAGTTCCTAGTTTTTTTGTCATTGTTACTGTTATAATAACACAATAATATATAATAATATATAGTGTTACAATGAGAATATACTATTATGTAATAATATTACTTTAACAATATAATAATATTAATACTAATAGTTACTGTTGTTGTATCTGGCCATATCTATCCATTTATATCTAACTGTACCCTCTGAAGTGGGAAGTGAAGGCAGCCTGCAAAAGTCAAACAAAATACAGATAAAGTAACAAATAGTTCATATCATAACCTGGTGGTTTATCCTTTTTTGTTTGGTACCTGAGGTTCCTAGTTTTTATTTAATAGCAGTTATTCTTAACATTTGTTTATATAGTCATTTATATTTTATATTTTTCCTTTCCCTCTGAGATGGGAAGTGAAGGCAGCTTACAAAAAAATTTAAAAAAATACAGACGAAGAAATGGATAGCTTGCATCATAACATGGTATTTTTTAAAACTTTTTGTTTGGCAACAGACTGATTGGGAATCTGAAGAAAGCTATGTTTTTCTCCCCTGGGGGAAAAAATACACTGAAATACAGTTTTTCCAATCCAATCAGCATCAAATCTGCCCTCGATATTGTGGATCCAAGTGCCCAAAAAAAGCTTATGCCAGAGATTTATTTTCCTCGTTGAGGCTCAGAGGTGCTGCAGGATTGTTTTACTGCATACAGTTTTCAAAGTAACAGCAATGAAGTGGAAAGGGAAGAAAAAATGTGTTTATTTTGCAGCTGGTTCATAAGCAGCCATGTTCAGCAATCTTTTCATGAATTTCCACCTAGAGGGAAATTCCAACTGGATTAAGAACCTTCTGTCATAATCTTGTACATGTTTATTCAAGAACAAGTAGCCCCAACCTCTTCTGTGAGGCTGAAACATGTATTTTGCATTTAAACCTTACATGTGAGTAAGACTACTTGAGGCAGAAGGATTGGTGGATGAGAGCTTGATAGAGTTTGCTGTGAATTAGCAAATCACACACACACACACACACACACACACACACACACACACAGGTACAGAAAAAATTCAACCCAATTTCACCCCCCTTGTCATCCCTGCTTGGTGTCCTCCAGTGGTGTTAGACTACATCTTCCATCATCCCCAGCCAGCAGGGGATGGGGATGGGAGCTGACAAACTGTGGAACACAAGTGGGTCAGCCAGGGACATTCCTAGGCTGTGGTGCAATGCATATGAAATTTGCAGTGTGCAAGAGGTGTCAACGTTTGCAATGCCAGGCGAGGAGAAAATTGTCCCCAGAGCTTATCTCAGACGATCGCTGTGGTCTGGTTGTGTTGTGTGTGTGACTGAGTTTTGTGTCAAGATTTCTTCGGCTAAACTTCTTCATATTTTGTGGTCTGGTTTAGCTTTTCTTTTCATTTATGAAACTCTTGCACATAGATAGACCTGCCAGTTCACTAGCCACTTTGTGCCTTTAAAGGGCTTCAGGTTCACACAGGTCTCTGCTGCAGGAAATCTTTTAGACTTCCAGGTGCCACCAGACTCCTTGGTTAACTTTATTGCAGCCACACAGTTCTGGCAACTAAGTGTTATGGGGAGGGGGATTTAACAGGGTACATGTGTTGCAGCTTTTATTTTTCTTGTCATGGTTTTAAATGATTTATATTGCTTTAAACTGTCGATGTTTTAAAATGGTAACAGTTTTTAAAACTGTATTATTTTCTTCTTTTATTTATTTTATTATTACTTTTATTCATATTCAGCCGGTATACCTTGTTATAAGGTATGTATGAGCTGCCTTGAGTCCCATTAGAAAGAAAAACAAGACGTTAGATAAATAAATAAACATGCAACTTTGTTATGTTGTTCTATGCCAGGGATGGGTAAAGTATGGGTTATTTTTTACCTTTTTCCTCCTCTTTTGCTCCAGAATGCTCCAAAATGACCTCTGTGGAGGATGGAGGGCACTTCCGTTGTCCAGGTCTGGAGGATGCCCAGCTGCCCCCCCCGGCAAGGGTCAAAACAAATTTGGGCAACATTTTTCAAAAGATAGACACAGGAAAACATGGTGAGAATGTCCCAATATCCCCCAGAGGGTACGTGGGGGCCCAAAAATTTGATTTTTTTTTTTGGGGTGAGCGCAGTGAGGGAGTGTTGCGGAGACTCCAAAACTCCTAGAGGCTAAATGTACCCTGCCAGTTTTCCACAGTTGCCCGCCCCTTCTCTATGCCTTCCAGTTGACTCCAACTTAGAATCATTTAGTCGTAGCTCTGGAAGAGACCCCAGGGACCATCTAGTCCAACCTTGTTCTGCCATGCAAGAAGACACAATCCAAGCAGCCCCGTTGACAGATGGCCATCCAGCCTCTGTTTTAAAACCTCCAAAGAAGGAGACTCCATCACCCTCCATGGAGGCAGCAGCAGATTCCATTTCTGAACTGCTCTTACTGTCAGGAAGTTCTTCCTCATGTTTAGGTGGAATTTCGTTTCCTATAGCTTGAAGCCATTTCTCCATATCCTAGTGTCTGGAGCAGCAGAAAAACAAACTTTCCCCATCTTCAATAGGATATCCTTTCCACTATTTAAACATGCCTGTCATGTCCCCTCTTAACCTTCTCTGGGCTAAAAATACCCAGCTGCTAAGCCAGTTCCCATAGGGCTTCACAGTTTCCAGCCTTTGACCATTTTGCTTGCCCTCGTCTGGACATATTCCAGCTTTGTCAATATCCTACTTGAATTGTGCCCAGAACTGATTAAAGCAGAATAGAGTGGTACTCTTACTTCCTAGACCCTACCCTATTGATGCAGCCCGGAATCAGATTGGCTTTTTTAGCTGCCACATCACACTGCTGACTCTTGGGTGCCTTTCCCATGACCTTTGTCAAGCCAGGTGTCGCCCATCCTGTCTCAGGGTTTTCTTGGCAAGGTTTAACTACATAGCTGCCCTCTGGAATTCGTCTTCACTGACCAGTTGAGGATTATTGTGTGCCTTCAGGTCATTTCCAACTAAGGCAAACTATTACAGGGTTCATAGAATCATAGAAATGTAGAGTTGGAAGAGACCACACGGGCCATCCAGTCCAACCCCCTGCCATGCAGGAACACCTTCAAGGCACTCCCAACAGATGGCCATCCAGCGTCTGCTTAAAAACCTCCAAGGAAGAAGACTCCGCTACACTCAGAGGCAGCAGATTCCACTGCCGGACAGCCGTGACTGTCAGGAAGTTCTTCCTGAGGTTCAGGTGGAATCCCCTTTCCTGCAGCTTGAATCCATTGCTCCTTGTCCTGGTCTCTGGAGCAGCAGAAAACAAGCCCTCTCCTTCCTCTACATGGCATCCCTTCAAATATTTAAACATGGCTATCCTTAACCTTCTCTTCTGCAGACTAAACATCCCCAGCTCTCTAAGTCTATCCTCATAGGGCATGGCTTCCAGGCCCCTCACCATTTTGGTCGCCCTCCCCTGGACTTGCTCCAGCTTGACCATGTCCTTCTTGAACCGGGGTGCCCAGAACTGGACACAGTATTCAAGATGAGGTCTAACCAAAGCAGAGTAGAGTGGTACCAGTACCTCCCTCAGTCTAGACTCCATGCTCCTGTTGATGCAGCCGAGAATTGCATCATAGCCGCATTTCATAGCCACATTTGTTCAGAGGGGGTTTGCCATTGCCCTCTTTTGAGGGTGAGAGATTGTGACTTGCCCAGGGTCACCCCAGTGAGTTTCCATGGCCAAATGGGTGTTTGAACCCTGGAATTCCAGAGGCCTAGTTCAGCACTCAAACTGCTTCACTGCACTGGCTCTGTGGTTGAGTATAGCACGTCTTTATTCGGATTTATTTGTTTCTGCTCTTCTGTGATCTTAAATAAGGTTTCTAAGCCACTCTGGTTTAGAAAAGGTATGCTTTTATTTTATTTTGGAGCTATTTGTATTGTGGGCTTAACATTATAACTGTTGTGGCTTCATTTCTAGGAAGCCTGGACACAGATTGAATGTACTTTGGCCTTCCGTGTGGTCAGATTCTGTCTTAATCTGAGAAAACTCTATTCTGTTTTGTGTGTTTTCAGCCTTGAGTGTCTCATGTTGTGATTTCCTGTTGACATTTGCTTCATTGAGGGGTATGTGTACGGCCTCTGTATGCGATCATTGTGCCTTGCCCTTGTCATCTTTGTGTACATTTCTGGAGCCAGAAACACTGGTAATGTGTGTATGTGTTTTTATGAAATGTGGCATTCTCCTTAGAATTTACCTCTTTCTAAGTGGTCTTACATGTGCCCAAAAGTGAACTGAGTAATTTTGCAATTGTCTAAATGCCCAGAGGCACCAGATAATGTGTGATCTTGGAAGATGAGCAGGACCAGACCTAGTTAGTACTTGGATGGGACACCACGAGTGTATACCAGGTTCTGTAAACTGTGTTTCAGAGGAAGTGACAAAACCATCCCTGAGTATTCCTTGCCTAAGAAAACCCTGTGAATTCATTGGGTTGTCATAGGTTAGCAGGTGACTTGAAGGAGCATAGATACACAAACTTGCTTTCAACTGGCCTAAGTACCCTAAAGGCACCAGATCCCTTCTAATCATGAAAGCTAAGCATGGTCAGTCCTGGTTAGTAGTTGGATGGGAGGCCACCAAAAAATACCAGGTGTCGTAGGCTCGGTTTTAGAGGAAGGAACTGGCAAAACCACCTCTTGAGGATTCCTGGCATAAGAAAACCCTGTGAAAAAATTCATGAGGTTGCCATAAGTCAACAGGCAACTTGAAGGTGTGGGCACCCACACAGTTTTGCAACATCCATGCTCACCTGGGGGGTGCCATGATGTTACAATGTATGGCCAACCATTACGCAGTAGTACCAGTGGAATAACTGCACCAGGGCCCTATGCGCAGTAGGCAACCATGCCCATTTGGATGCTCCCTGGTCCACATCTAGACACTGCCAGAGTGCAACAGAAGTGCCCAGCATGCCCCAGGACACTCGCTGGTGCCCATCTTTGCAATGCACTGACAGGGTTTCGCTGCATTTTTGCAACGTAGGCATGGATTCGTAATGTTCTGTAGACTGTGAAGCAGGATCTTAGCTGATCTTGCCATGAGCTTTAACCAGTAATATCTTGAGAAGGAGAGACGTAGGAAATAAATGGTGATGATGATGATGATTAAAAGTAGTACTTCTTTAGGCTGTTTTTTAAAACACATTTGTATCTTGGCGTAATTGCCATTGAGGTCAGTATAAACTTGTCTAGAGGTATAAGCTGCATTAAAGTTTTAGGAGGGCTTGGGACAGTTAATTTTATGGGTTAAAACTTCCTAGAAGCCCCTAGCTGGCATGGCCACTGGGTGTCATAGTCCCAAAAGGGAATACCACAAGCTTATTTCAAGGAGATAGCTATGTCAGCATGTCTCAGTCTGAAGAGGGAAGGTAAAAGTAGTTTTGTGGTCTCTTTAAGACTAACTCATTCATTTATTTTGGCATAAGCTTTCGTGGACTTGTGCCTTCAGGTAACTTCAGACATACATCGACCCTAAGGTGATCCTATCATGGGGTTTTCTTGGCATGATTTTTCAGAGGATGTTTGCCACCCTTGCCTTCCTCTGAGGCTGAGAGAATGGGACTGGCCCAAGGCCACCCAGTGAGTTTCCATGCCTGAGTAGGGGTTTAGAGTCCAATGTTCAAGCCACTACAGCACATGAAAAGTAATGCTGGAAGGAATTGGTTAGTCATAACCTTTCATGACCTGTTATCCACAAAAGCTTACACTGAAGTAAATAAATTGGTTAATCTTAAAAGTGCCGCAAAACTATGTTTTCCTTGCTTTGATGTGCATTCCTGCCTGGCAGGGGGTTGGCTCGATGATCCTTGTGATCTCTTTCAGCGATATGATTCCTCCTTCCCCCTTCTCAGAAGGCCCGAGTTTTAGTTATAGAATAAAGCTTGTCCAGAATTTAAACTTCCGGCTTATTAATGGTCAGTTACTCTGGACTTCATTGTTGCAGACGGTCTATGAAGAAGTCGAAAGTTAAGAACAATAATCCCTCTTCTTTTCATAATGAACTAGCTTATCATGGCTTTGCTGAAGAGTAATCCTATCTGAAGCTGGAGGCTGCTCTGGCAAGCGAGAGGTTTGGAATGTAGTATGTTTTAGCACCACATGTCTTCAAGACCTCACTCTCAGCAGCATCTTCTTGGCCCTGCCTCTACTTGGTTTTAGCTGAGTGAAAAATTAGGCTGCTAAAGCTGCAAGTGAGGCCGTAGCAAAGTCTTTGGATCTGAGGCACCTTCGGTGATGTCGAAGCAGACCCATGAGATGTATGCCCTGGCTTGTGTGCAACAGGCCTTCCTCGCCTTGGTGGGAAAGCAAAGATGTATGTCGGGGTTTATTCTAAGCTTTTCGAGGAGTGCATAAAAAGCCAGAAGGCTGACACCAAGGAAATGCTTTGTCCCAGTCCAGCAGGTGCTGTGGGTCATTTTGCACGACCATGGAGTATTTGGTAGAAGGCCATCTCATTGAGACATTGACTGGTACTGTCCCTAAGGCATCATGGCAATGTGGATAGAGCTGACAGACATCGTCACCAATCATCATTCATTTATTTATTTTCCACCTTATCCCTCAGCCTGGGACTCAAGGTGGCTTACAGAAACATACTGAAAAGAAACATAGCTAAGGAATATTTGGGTTTGTTGGGTGCCTTCAGGCCATTTTCAACACTACAACCCCTAAGGTGAACCTGTCAGTGGGGATTTGCCTTTGCTTCCCTCTGAGGCTGAGAGAGTGTGACTTACTCAAAGTTACCCAGTGGGTTTCTGTGCCGAGCGGGGATTTGAACCTTGTTCTCCAGAGGTGTAGTCCAGTACTCAAACCACTATATTACACTGGGTCCAAATGCAAAAGTTGAAAATATAACTGAACCAACTATAACATTAAAACCAGTTAAGAAAAGTTAAGAAATATTGGCCATGCAGCAAAACAAAACAAAATCTACAAAAAAAAAGCAGCACTTTTATTGGCCAATCGAAATGTACAAAATAGATCCTTTTGAAGCTTCACTGGCTTTGTCATCAGAGAAAGATGTTAAAAATCATAGACAAGAATAAAGATGATAGTGTTAGAGTCACAGGCCCACGTTTTGTCTCAGACGTTATTCTCTTGGCCAGTTAAGATGGTAGGAAGGGATTTCTGTACAGGCAGAAGCCACTTTGCTTCTTGGTCCTGTGAGGACCATGGCAAAGGGCAATAAAAGACAGCATGGTAGAGTGGTTAGAGCACTGGACTACCACCCTGGAGACCAGGGTTTGATTTCCCACTCGGCCATGGAAACCTACTGGGAGACCTTGGGTGTGTCACATACTCTCAGCCCCAGAAAATCTCGTGATAGGATCACCTTAGGGTCACTGTAAGTCGGAAATGACTTGAAGGCACACAACAACAACAATAAAATTTCAATTCGATTAGCAAAGTAATTTCCTTTGACTTCTAGGTTTTCCTTTGCAAGGCTAACTGCCCCTTTCTTGGGCAGAGAATAATGAACTTTTCAAGAAGTCTGCACTGTTACATCTGGAAAAAACTTTTAGGTCTTGTATAGGTAAAACTTGGCAATTTTAGTCCAAATTAAAGAGTTTTACCTTTGTTGGAGGTTGACCCTTAATAATTGATGCCAGTTGGTAAAGCAGGGACGCAATCAGTTGCCCCAGATAGAGAGGCTGACATGAATCTTTCCTGGGTGGGAGAAGGGGGTCTTGTTACCGTGGCATTCTGGTCTGGTCTTTGGTAACTAAGATATCATTTTGATATCATAATTCGGCCCTTTTCCCCCCATCAGCTGAGTGTTTGTAAGGCCCCGCCGGACAAGCGCGAAGCTAGGCATGGGCGATAGTTGTAAAGTACCAGATATAGCCGGTTCCACTTCATGGGGTACCCCCCCGAAAAACAAACACCTTGCTTGTAAAACAAAAGGACTCTTTGCCTGTGAAAACACCCTGGCAAGCCAGGCACTTAACGGCCGAGCTAGCCACATCTGCGTCTCAGCCATACTATTGTCAATTTGGTTCATAACTCAATCATGCAAATTCCGACCTTTCGGAGCCTTTGTCCTCAGACCAAAACTCATTGTTCTCTTGCAAAGACCAGACTAGCCTGTGGTCATTCTGTCCCTATAAAAGATGCCCCATTTTGAGAGCTCTTCGGAACTCTCACTGGACTAAGCTGAAATCACTTAAACTCTTGCTGAAATCACTGGAACTCTCGTTGGACCTAGCTGAATCATTAGCTGAAATCCCTAAGCTGAAATCACTTGAAGCTCTTTTTGGATCTTTTTCCTCGCCTCGCTGCTGCTTGGTTCCACAGATTCCCCTCGGTCTTCACACCGGGTTTCCTTCCTTCTCCCCAATTGGCGTCTTCAGGACTTCGGACAGGTGGCATATTGCTTATTTCTCTAAAACTCTCTTTCTTTCCTCTCTAGTTAGGTGTGTTTGAGTTTTATTATTTTCTTTGCTTAATAAAAACTGTTAGTATTTTAAACTGCTTTGCTCCTCACTGACCTGAACCGGTATACATAGGATAAAAGATCTCGCTGCATTGCCCTGCGTCTCGTTAGCCAAGAGAGTGCTCTAGCTAATTTTCCCCATCCTTGCTTGTTTTGGTTGTTTATTTGGGTGCCCCTCACAGGACCCCCAGTTTACAGGGTAACAGTCTCTCAGAACAGGAAGACTCTAGAACAGAAGTGGGACTCGTGTGGTCCTCCTCATGTCGCCAGCATCCCTTGCTATGAGCTGTTGGTGACTAGGCGATTCTAGGAATTATAGCCACTATAACTTTCTTGTTTATAACCTTGTGCATCACAATTTAGTAACAATGCGGAATATTTTTACTCAAGCTACAGGAAAACAGATTCCACCTAAACATTAGAAAGAACTTCCTAAGAGCAGTTCAGCAGTGGAATATGTTGCTGCATGGGTGTGTGGTAGAGTCTCCACTTGTAGATTTTTAAAAGAGAGGCTGGATGGCCATCTGTTAGGAGTGCTTTGTGTGTTCTGGCATGTCAGAATGGGGTTGGACTGGATGGCCCTTGGGGTCTCTTTCAAATCTAAGTGGAGTTTCCTTCTTTGGAGGTCTTTAAGCAGAGGCTGGACAGCTGTTGGTCAGGGGTGCTTGCATTGTGCATTCCTGCATGGCAGAAGAGGTTGGACTGTATGGCTCTTGAGGTCTTCTAAAAATGCAAAATATTGCATATTGTAAAAGTGAAAATCACATAATTAGCTCAGTATGTCACTGACATGCATCAGATGATGGGCACACCTGAAAGAATGAAAATTTCTAAAAGTAAAATGTATGATAGAATTTTCCTTTATAAGGTCTGCTGGAAAAATACTTCTGTTTGCCCTTGCCAGGCGTGGGAATGCAGAGGTGCTGCCCTCCACCAGGGGTGGTTGGGCATTTGGCTGTGGTAGCGCAAGGCTGCTGGAAGTTGCAATCCAGCATCTGCTGGGCTGCACAGTTCTCACCCCAGCCTGGAAAGTGTGTCTGCGGTGACAGAAGCCCAGCCCCATCCAGCACCCTTCTTGAACCCAGCCCAGATGAAGGGGGAAAAAAAGGCACTTTGTATGCAAGAAGAATGGGGCATTAAAAATATTTCCTTGCATTCATTTCTTCCCACCAACGTCTCCACAGTGCCGTTGCTCCCATTATGAGCTGGAAAGCGAACCTTGGCTGCCCCTGGGGATATGCAGGCAACTGGGACCAGTGCCAGTCTCCCCTCTTGCTTGCTTGGTCTGTTTGTATTCCTGGTAAGGGCTCTCTCTCCTCCCACCGTGCTCCCCTAACCTGACCCCACTTTTCTTCCATGCCAGGTTACTTGACACAGGTTGGCCACCCTCTTCTTACACTGTCAGAAGGGTGGTAAAAATGTGTGATTCCCTGTCCTTCCTCTCTGCTCCTTCCCCCCGCCGCAATTCCTGACCCAGCCTTTTCTCAAAGGATTTCTTTGTACAATAAAGGACCAGAAAGGAATGTGCCAAGTGCACAGATGCAGCTTGAACGAGGGTGGCAGGCAGAAGGCCTCTGGATTTGGGGCACCCTTCAAAGGGGCAGGAGCAGGAGGGGTATGGGTTTGGCCCTTTTGGACAGGTAGTCCTCTCTGTATCAGTCCTTTTTTGGAACGGATGCCCCGGCACCCGTGATGACCCCACTGTGATGTTGTTTGGGGGTTTTCCCTTTTCTTTCCTCTTTTCAGATGTTCTGCCATGCTCTTTTATGAATCTGGATGAATTGGAGTCCTGTTTTGCTTGCCAGCGTAGGGAGGTTCTGAGAATAGAGCACCCTTTCTGATCATGCTCTGCTGTGTTCCCTGCTTTTGGTCCTAGGAAGATGCCTCATGTCTTTGTCTGCTTGCCTGCCTGCCTGCCTGCCTGCCTGCCTGCCTGCCTGCCTGCCTGCCTGCCTGCCTGCCTGCCTGCCTGCCTTTCTTTCTTTCTTTCTTTCTTTCTTTCTTTCTTTCTTTCTTTCTTTCTTTCTTTCTTTCTTTCTTTCTTTCCCCCCCACCCTAATAACTCACTCCACTCCATTTGACATCTTAGTTATGAAGGGCTCTGGGGAATGGTGTGAAGATTGCTAGAGGAAATAAGGATGTTCTCTCCATTGTACTCTTGTCTGTCAAGGCTGTATTCAAAGAGGGTAGTCATATTACTTTGTTGTAGCATAAAAAGGCACAAAGGAATCCAGTAGTGCCTTTGAGACTAACTGGGAAGAATACATTTCATAGAACCATAGGCCATTTCCGCACTAGACTGTTACAGTGCTATTATTCCACTTTCAGCCTCCTATGGAATCCTGGGGTTTGCAGTTTAGAGAGGGTCCTTTGAGGGGAGGGCATTTGAGGCCCCTCCATAAACTGCAAACCCCAGGATTCCATAGGATGTTGACAGTGGAATAATAGCACTATAACAGTTTAGTGAGGAAAATCAGGTTGTGGCTATCGTTTTTTGGACTACCTGCCTGCCAGATGCCCCAACCTTGCCCAGTAATAACTTTTCCGAGCCTTCTGGCTGAAAGTACAAAGCAATTATTATAGAATTGGCATTTCTTTCCTCAGCAGAACACCTCTTTGCACATAGAAAATTACAACCACGTGTCAGTGGGGTGGGGGCTCAACAATGACAGGCACATTGTTATTAATTTTACTTGCTTGCAGGTACTTACATGAGGAGGACAAACTACTTTCCTCATCCATTACAATTCAAGCATCCTTAAATATGAAGACTCTTACAAGTATAAAACCTACTTAGAAGCAATCTGCATATGGTCAGCATAGCGTACTCCTATGTCAGTGTGCCTAGAATAGGTTATAGGCAGCCTTTGTTATTCCTGTGAGGCTCAATGACAATTGCTGTCTTAGTTTTTCTTAGTGCTTGATAATTTAGTACACTCTGTTCTGCTTTGCTTGGACCTCACCTGGAATCCTGTGTCCAGTTCTGGGCACCACAATTCAAGAAGGATATGGACAAGCTGGAATGTGGCCAGCAGAGAGTGACCAAAATGGTCGAAGGCCTGGAAAGCATGAGACCCTATGAGGAGTGGCTTAGGAAGCTGGGTATGTTTAACCTTGAGAAGAAAAGATTAATGAGCGGGTGTGATGGCCATGCTCAAATATTTGGCGAGATGTCATATGGAAGATGGGGCAAGCTTGTTTTCTGCTGCTCCAGAGACAGGGACATGAAGCAATGGCTTCAAAGTTCACCTAAACTGGAGGAAGAACTTCCTGACGGTAAGAGCAGTTTTAGACAGAGGCTGGATGGCCATCTGTTGGGTGTGCTTTGATGGTGTCATCCTGCATGACAGAATGGAGTTGGACTGGATGGCCCTTGGGGGTCTCTTGCAACTCTAGGATTCTATGAGTGTATGATTCTACACCTCGTTGATAATTCCTGAGGAGCCCCAACTACTGGGGTTACAGGTTCAGGATCACTCCTGGCTCTGAGGTTCCTGGGCTAAAATCTGGACCTAGGGACAGTGATGTCTTCAAGCCTTTTACTGTTTTGTTAATAGTTAATTGATTGACTGTTAATTGTTGTGTATTTTAAGGGGTTGGGTTAGGTGGGTTGGTGGGGGGAAGATTGGGTATGTTTTTAATGTCTTTTAATGTCTTTAGTGTATTTCATGTTGCTCGCCGCCTCGATCCGTGTGGAGAGGCGGGATAGAAATTATTATAGAATCATAGAAATGTAGAGTTGGAAGAGACCACACGGGCCATCCAGTCCAACCCCCTGCTATGCAGGAACACCCTCAAAGCACTCCCGACAGATGGCAATCTATCCTCTGCTTAAAAACCTCCAAGGAAGGAGACTCCACTGCACTCCGAGGCAGCAGATTCCACTACCGGACAGCCCTCACCCTCAGGAAGTTCTTCCTGAGGTTCAGGTGGAATCTCCTTTCCTGCAGCTTGAATCCATTGTTCCTTGTCCTGGTCTCTGGAGCAGCAGAAAACAAGCCCTCTCCTTCCTCTACATGGCATCCCTTCAAATATTTAAACATAGCTATCATGTCCCCTCTTAACCTTCTCTTCTGCAGACTAAACATCCCCAGCTCTCTAAGTCTATCCTCATGGGGCTTCATGGCTTTCAGGTCTCTCACCATTTTGGTCGCCCTTCTCTGGACTTGCTCCAGCTTGACCAGGTCCTTTTTGAATTGGGGTGCCCAGAACTGGACACAGTATTCAAAATGAGGTCTAACCAAAGCAAAGTAGAGTGGCACCAGTACCTCCCTCGATCTAGACACCATATTCCTCTTGATGCAGCTGAGAATTGCATTGGCTTTCTTGGCTGCCGCATCACACTGCTGACTCATGTTCAGCTTGTGGTCTATGAAGACTCCTAGATCCCTTTCACTCGTACTGCTATCCAGCCACTTGTCCCCCATCCTATATTTCTGTATTCCATTTTTTCTACCTAAGTGTAGGACCTTACACTTATCTATGTTGAATTTCATTTTGTTAGCCCTGGCTCAGCTCTCCAATCTATCCAGGCCCTTTTGAATTTTGATCCTGTCCTCTGGCATATTAGCAACCCCTCCCAATTTGGTGTCCTCTGCAAATTTGATGAGCATGCCCTCTCATGTTCAGCTTGTGGCCTACCAAGACTCTGAGATCCCTTTCCCTTATATTATCATGAAGCCAGCCGTCACCCATCTTTTATCTGTCTTTTTTGTTTATTCTGTCCAAGTTTAGTACCTTACATTTCTCTCTGTTGAAATTCATTTTTTTAGTTTTGGTCCTTCTCTCTAATTCGTTAAGGTCATTTTGAATTCTGATCCTGTCCTCTGGAGTGTTAACTAGCCCTCCTAATCTGGGGGATTCAGAGTGACTGACTGTCAGGAACCAAAAGTAGGCCAGCGGATCTGTAGAAGTGCAGTCACCCTCTTTTTAAATACTATCAGTGGAAGAAAGGTGATTAACTTGGGCTTATGAATGTACAAAGCATCTAAAAATTAAGATTTATCATACAAAATGTAAAGAAACCAGTATCAGAACCAGTATCAGAAATGAGAAGATCAGGAAAAAGCATAAGAAAGAAGGAGACAGCTGTGATAGAAGTGGCAAAAAGAAAAAGAAAGTTAAATGACTGGGATGTAAATTTGCAAACTGGAGTTGCAATACATGAAATAGATGCAAGGAAAGTTGATATTAACCAGTAAGAAGGAAGTTTATTGGTGACTGAAGTTAGGTTGGAAATAACAAGTAAGGAATTAAGAGAAGTAAACATGTGAACTAAATTGAATAAGAAATTGTGAATTAAAATTGGCATCCCATAACAGCCCCCCACCCCATATAGACCCATAAGCCTGGCTCAGAGCCAAATATACTTCATCCACCCCCACAGCCAGCCAGCAACTATATCCTCACCTCAGAACAGCCCCCTAAAATCAAAGCCCCAGGGAAACCCCCAAGGGGGGACCTGACATCTGCCTCTTTGAGGTGGGGGAGGCTTCCGTTTTTCAGCCCCCCACTCCATAACCCCCTTCCCAGCCTCCCTCTTTCCATTAGAAACTCCAGCCTCCCCCCTCCAAAGCCATGGCACCCAAAGGGGCAAAAATTTCCAGCTTTTTCTCCCACCTAAAGAAGGACATTTCGGGGGTCTCCCTCTTATTTTTCCCTTTTAACTCCCTTTTCCTGCCTCTTCCACCTTCTTTTCCCCACCAAGGAAATTAAAAGGACCCCCACCCACCTCCTTCTTCTGGAAAAGGGGGCAGAGTTTGGGGCTTTTGCCCTTTCCCCATATTAACATTTCCCCTTCTTCTAGGAAGCTGAGCTTGCAGTCTCTCTCTCTCTCCATTCTGCAGATCTTCCATTGGCATCCCTGGCAGGACCTTGGAAGTACATCCCTGCCTAATGTTTCTAAAACAAACCACACTGGAGATACTGACGGCACAGAAGGAACAGAGTGGGACCACCGTTTCCCTTGACCCAGACGCTATTCTCCTACTGATGCAACCGGGAATCACCTTGGCCTTCTTGAGCTGCTGCATCACATTCTTGTCTCATCTTCAGCTTGTGGCCTACCAAGACTCCTAGATCCCTTTCTCATATATTATCGTGAAGCCAGGTGTCACCCATCTTTTATCTGTTTGTTTTGTTTATTCTGGCCGGGTTTTGTACATTACATTTCTCCCTGTTCAAACTCATTTTGTTAGTTTTGGCCCGGCTCCCTAATTCATGAAAGTTATTTTGAATTCTGAGCCTGTCCTCTGGCGTGTTAACTGGCCCTCCTAATCTGGGGGATCCAGAGTGACCGATTGTCAGGAACCAAGAGCAGGCCAGTGGATCTATAGAAGTGCTACCACCATCTTTTTAAATACTATCAATGAAAGAAATGTGATTAACTAGGGCTTATCAATGCACAATGCACCTAAATATTAATATTTATCATACAAAATATAGAGAAACTGGGCAATATTGCTCTGTGAACTTTTAACCAGTGTAAGAAAGAAGAAGATCACCAAAAAAGCATAAGAAAGAAGGAGACTGCTCTGACAGAAGAGGCAAAAAGAAAAAGACAGTTAAATGACTGGGACGTAGATTTGCTAACTAGAGTTGGAATACATGAAATAGATACAAGGGAAGTAGATATTAATCAGTAATAAGGAAATTTATTGGTGACTGAGGTTAGGTTGGAAGTAACAAGGAATTAAGAGAAATAAACATGTGAACTAAAATAAAAATTGTGAATTAAAATTGGCATCCCATAATAGCCCCCCCATAAAGACCTATAAGCCTGGCTCTGAGCCAGATATACCTCCTCCAACCCCACAGCCAGTTAGCAACTATATCCTCCCCTCTGAACAACCCCCCAAAATCTTGGCCTCAGGGAGACGCCCAAGAGGGAGGGGACCTGACAGCTGCCTCTTTGGGGTGGGGGAGGCTTCCTTTTTCAGCCCCCAAAGCCTAACCCCAATCCAGCCTCCCTCTTTCCATTAGAAACTTCAACCTCCCCCCTCCAAAGCCATGGCACCCAAAGGGGCAAATATTTCCAGCTTTTTCTCCCACCTAAAGGAGGACATGTCAGGGCTCTCCCCTCTTATTTTTCCCCTTTTAACCCCTTTTCCTGCCTCTTTCACCTTTTCTTCCCCAGCCAAGGAAATTAAAAGGACCCCCACCCACCTCCTTCTTCTGGAAAAGAGGACAGAGTTTGGTGCTTTTGCCCTTTCCCCATATTAACACTTCCTATCTCATTATTATTATTATTATTATGATGATGATGATGATGATGATGATGATGATGATGATGCATTAAATTTCAACCACAGTTGCTCACAGTTTGTCATTCAACCCTACTCACAGAGCTAATCAGTGAGATCCAGGAGGTGTGGGGGCGTTAGCTGAGAACAGTGGGGGCGTGTTGTATGTTTCTAGATGGAATCATAGCCCTCTGCCATGCAACTGAAGCACTCTGGAGTGCTTTACCTTTGAGTAAACACATACATAGACCTTCCTAGAGATTCCATACGAGCTGCAGCAACAGATTGAGTCTTACACATGGTTGTAGGCTGCTGCTCTGTTGCCTGAGTGGGCCATCTGCAGCCAGTCTTTCCCTCTTGGCCTGAGCTGAACCCTTCCCAAAAGGAGAGGATTTGCATCCTCCTCTCCCACCTCTAAAAGACCCACAAAAGCTGGAGACTGAGGGCCAGGGCTAGATCGATTACCTGGGGGTCTTGATTTTGCTAGATCATTTCAGGGGTGCCTCACCCCCCCATCACCTAGTCCTTGGGAGGGAGCTGTAGCCCTTACCCACATTCTTCTAAGGCTCGTGGGGATGGGCTACCTCCATCCTAAGGTGGCCCTTTCAAAGAAAAGCTGGGGGTGGGGGTCTCAAAAGCACAAGCAGTTTTGGGTGACAGACCAAACCTGCCAGTGGAAATTTACTACTTGGAATTTTCTGTCAGGCCCCGTGCCAGGCGTTAAAGAGGGCAGCCAAAAAAGCACGAGCCACAGAGAGAGAGGGAGAAAGAGAGAAGGAGAAAAGGGGAATTCTTTGGTTTTGGGGTGTGTGTGTGTGTGTGTGTGTGTGTGTGTGTGTATGAATGTGATGATACCTGGCTAGAATGGAAGAGACAAAGCAAGGATGGGTGAAGATGGCAGGAACTGGAGAATTTAGGTGTGTGGGTGTGTGGTCTGGGGGAGCAGGACCACCACAGAAGCCAGTAGGAAATACCCAACAAAAGAGGATCATTGAGGGGAGAAGGGAAAATCTACAGCGAACAGCCCTCATCTCTCTTCCACCTTCAGGCCCAGGAAGGCAAATGGATAAATATAATGCAGATTGGTGTCTTTCTAACAGCATAAAATATCTGTTATCTGTAGCTGTATAAAAGTTTATGAAATCACTTTGGAGCCTGAAGATGTCCAAATGGCTATGACTTTTTAAATTATTTGATTATTTCATATCTTTTTAGAATGTTTCAATTTTTTTCAGAGTTGTTTCAAATAGTTTCAACTTGATTTTATTGCAAATGGTCCAGAGGTCTGTGTTATAGGACAGGATATATGTATTTTAATAATAACCACAGCATTGAAAGGGACCCCGAAGCCATCTTGTCCAACCCTATTCTGGCACGCAGGAATACACAACTAAAGCACTCCAGGCAGATGTCCACCCTGCGTCTGCTTAAAGACCGTCAAAGAAGGAGGGTCTCAGGCAGTTCTGAGAGAAGTGAATTCTATTTTAGCTTCCGCACTGGGTATACAGTATTAATAACATCTATTAGAAGCATATATATTAGCTTATATGTGTAACACATATTTTAGATATATTTACACATATATTTCAGTATATTTTATATTTGAGCTTCTGTAATACACTAAGTCTAAGAAAACAGCTTCCTAAAATTGGCAGCTGAACAAAAGAGGGCCTCCAAGACCTTAGATCTTTAGGGTGGCTGGTGTGTTTCAGATAACAACACACCAGACAGGACAAGGCCGTCTGTAAGGAGTAAACTGGTTGATAAGGAATATAAGAAAAAAGGTTGGCATTGTTGAGAAGTAGGGGTGGTCAGAAACTGTTAGGGTGATTACACCAAGGGGCATTTTGAAACTGCTAATGAGAATTAAGGATACACGAGGGAAATGCATGATTAGCGCATGATCACTCATACTGTAAATATGGGGAAGGGGAAATGTAACTTCTTAGGCGATGTTGATAGGCCGTAACTTTTGGGGTCCTATCCAATGGGATCCCAGAGGAGGGAAAAACTGTGATGGGGACAGGGGATAAAATATGAGGAATTCAATACTGGGGTGTGTCCTTCTCTCTGAGGAGCACCTGCTTCTGCAGAAACATACTTTTAAATAAACATTAATGCTTCAGCCGATCCTGTGCTACATTGTTTTATGAGTCTTTTCAGCTATTTCTCACAGTTTGTTCCACTGTGGAACAGCTCCTACAGTTTAAAAGTTTGTTCTAATGTTTAGGCAACATCTCTTTTCTTGTAATTTAGTATTAGTATTAATAAGTTGTTGTTCTGCTGAATGCACCAGAACTGGGGGTCATAAGGCATATAGTTCTTCTGGAAGTAAGGTAGGAGACGTTTTGGGAAGATGAGGGATCTTGTCCAGTGGCTTTCTCCTTGGTCCTGAAGAAGAATTAATAATTTGAAAAGTTTGCTCCTTATTGGGAGAGATCATGACAGATTTTGTGCATTTTTGATTGAGCTTCACACTTCTGGCCCTTTTTTTTTTTGCGACAGGCCAAACCACACTGGTGTGTGTGTGTGCACGCGCAAGACCCCGTGTTTCTCCCAATGAGAGATATGTGTCTACCCAGCTATCTGTCTACCCAGCTATCTGTCTGTCTGTATTGAAAGTCTGATATAATGGGATCTTTTGGCAATTGGCCATTTTCTCTATAGTAGTGTCTTGTTATCTTAAGGACAGGAAACTTTTACACCCCTCTCTGCTAAAGGTTCAGTGTAGCTCAGAAACTTGCATGGTCTGTCCATAACCGGAGTTACTTAAGAAAGATAATCAGTGTGTCGATTTTCTTTATGAGTTACAGAGGTGGGAATCATGTGACCCTTTGCCATAGGCTGTGCTAGCTAGGACTGCTGGGACTTGTAGTTCAGCTGTATGACTCCCACCTTTGATCTAGCAGAAAATGTATTTACTGGCTCCACAGTAAATTTCGGTTGCCACTTATGAGACGTAAGGTAGCTGTTGTTTACATATTAGTTACAGTCATGTCTTTCCTCCAGGGAACTCAGGGGGGCATATGTTGTCTCTTCCTCCACCCTTATGCTCACAACAACAGCCCTGTGAGGTGGGTCAGCTGAGATAAAGCAGGTGACTAGTCAGAACTCACTCAGCAACTTTCAGGGCTTAGATTACTCAGTCTCCAGGCACCATTTTCATTGACCCAGAGCTTAGTCCTGGAATGAGTCAAGAAATAATAAATTGTGAAGCTCTGGCCATGTGCAGAGTGCATTTCCCTCTGAACTTAGTAAAACTTTGCAGGCTCACTGAGCAGGGCTTCCAACCCTGGAGGATCTGTTCTCAGTTTCTCATATTTCAAATACATGATTATGAGCTGTGCCAGGCCATTTCCTGCACTCCCTGACATAAGCTACGCCTTTTCCTGGCTGTGCTTGTGGGTTTGTGGCCCAACTGCATGTGAGGCATGGCTGTCTTGACAGGGAGGGTTAGAAGAAAGCCAAGAGAGAACCCCCCCCCCGCACATAGGTTTGCATGAGAAGCCAGTGTGGTTTTGTTGACTCATAGGCGGGCTGTGTCCTCTGGTCACTGAGTCACCACTTAACCAGTAGAATGCTCAGCGGGGATTCGCATCCTGTCATTGCTCACCCAACCGGGAACACAGAATCACAGAGTTGGAAGGGACCCCAAAGGCCATCTAGTCCAACCCTTGCCATGTGGGAATACATAGCTAAAGCGCTCCAGAAGAATGCCCATCTAACCTCTGTTTAAAGACTTGCAAAGAAGGAGGGATCACCATGCTCTGAGACAGTCTGTTCCACTGTCAGTCAGCTCTTACTGTGAAAAAATTCTTCCTAATGTTTAGTCAGCACCTCTTTCCTTGTAATTTAAATGCACTGCTGTATATTCTGGTCTCTGGACCAGTGGAGACAAGCTCTCTCCATCTTCTACATGATGTTTATTTCAGGTATGTAAAAATGGTGACCATGTCAGTGTTCATTTTTCTTTCCTCCAGAATTCTACCTCCCGTTAATAAGTTGCAGACTCAACAGAGAGTCTTAGAATCTTAGAATTGAAAGGGATCATTGGGGACTATCTAGTCAAACCTCTACCATGCAGAAATACAGAACTAAAGCTCCTCTGAAAGATGCCCGTTCAACCTCTGTTTAGAGACCTCTAAAGAAGGAGAATCCATCATCACCCTCTCAGTTGGGCTGTTACACTCACAGTCAATGTTTAGTTTGACTAATGTTTAGTTTGAATTTCCTTTCTTATCATTTGAATCTACAGGTTTGTGTTCTAATCTCTGAAAGCAGCAGAAAAGCAGCCTGTATCATTTTCTACTTGACTGCCCTTCAGATATGTGAACATAGCTTTCATATCACATCTTATCCTTCTCTAAGCTAAACACATTCTGACTTTTTGATTTCCTCCTTAAATTGTGGTGCCTCTAACCTTGTGCAGAATCATAGAACTGAAGGGAGACTGCAAAGGCCATCCAGTCCAACCCCATTCTGCCACTGAATACACAATCAAACACCCCCAACAGACAGCCATCCAGACTCTGTTTAACAACCTCCAAAGAAGGAGACTCCACCACACTCTCAGACAGACTCTGCAGATTCCTCTGTCGAACTGCTCTTACCCTCAGGAAGTTCTTCCTAATGTTTAGGCGGAATCTCTTTTCCTGTAGTTTAAACCCATTGCTTTGTGTCCTAGTTTCTGGAACAGCAGAAATCAAGCTTGCTCCATCCTCTATTAACATTCTTTTCAGATATTCAGACATTGTTATCATGTCCCTTCTTAACCTTTGCTTCTGCAGGTTAAATGTACCCTTCTCTCTCAAGAAAGTGAACCCAGTATAGAGACCAAGCCAAAAACAGAAACAAAATTTAGAGTGAGTTGGTCAGAAAAAGCCCAAATTAGAGTGAATCTCAAGGCACTGGTGGCTGAAAAATCAGACTTAGGGGGCCACATGCAGCCATAGGACTGAACTCTGCCCACCCCAGTGCACAGAATTTTTTCACCCGTTGTTTTTGAAAGTGTTCTCTACTTCTAGACCATAGTATTTTCAATGTCTGTGTATAGTTGTGGAACTGGAGAGTGAAGAAGTCTGATAGGAAGATAATAATTTCAATCAGATGGTGGAGAAGAGTTCTGTGGATACTCTGGACTACCAAAAGGGCAAATCAAAGAGTTCTGGAGCAAATCAAACCTGACCTCTCCTTAGAAGCCAAGATGACTGAAAAGAGGCTCTGGTATTTTGGGCGCATTGTGTGTCGCATCATGACTCACTAGAAAAGGCAGTAATGCTTGGCAAGATGGAAGGCAGTTGTTGAAGAGACAGACAGCATTACAGATGGGTAGACTCTGTCAAGGAAGCTGTGGCTCGGTTTGCAAGCCCTGAGCAGGGCTATTGATGACTGGGGATTTTGGAAGATTCTCTCTCAGAAGGTCACCAAAAGCTGAGGCTGACTTGAAAGCGGTTAGCAACACATGAGAAGGAGGCTGAGTTCTCACTAGAAGGCAAAGTGTTTTGATGTGGCTGTCATACTTTGGGGATACCATGAGATGACATGACTCACTGGAAAAGATGGTGATGCTGGGAAAAGTGGAAGACTACATGATGGGTGGATTGACTCACTTGTAGAACGCATGGCTCCCTTGAGTCTGCAAGACCTGAGCGGGACAATGGATGACTGGGGTCTTGAATGTTTCTCCTTCTGACAGCTGGCTGCCGTTGAGGTGGAGGTGACTTGACAGCAATTAACAGCAGCAAATAAGGAAATGTCTGAGATTTTTACGTTTGGATTGTGAAGGTTGCTTGGCAAATAAAGCCTGTCTTATCTTTATGAGGGGCTAAAATGAGAGCTCCTAAAGAGATAAAAATTACTTTTTGTTTAGCTAAAAATAAGGCATGGCACAGAAATCCTGCTGCGTCCTTCACTGGTCAGTGATAGGTCTACCTTGCCACAAAGGGAGGAGGGGGTGGAGGAGAGAAGAAATTGGTCATCGTTCATTAAAACAGCTTAAGATTGCTGTAGGAGGATTATATAAGATTTCAAGTGTTGTCATAGTGATTGGTGGTGGTGTAGAACTTTTCCTAACCACTTGGTCTGTGTTATACACATTTTTAAATATAACTTGCAAGATTCAGAGAAGCAGATCTGGGTATGAATTTTCTGTTTCTGGACAGAAAAAGATCAGCACAACACACCCCAGAAGTTTTAGAAATCCACTTCTGTTTTTGAAAGCCAGGTATTTAAAATGCTAAATGGTGCAAAGGGACTGAGACATACTTAAAAAGTGAACTGCTTCTCTCGGAGGCTTTTAGGAGAGTCGATTCATACTTTTCTTTGTACTAGAAAAGGGACAGTCCAAGGAGTATGGAGAGTTCAAAAGACAGTACGGTTGTTCTTGGGGGGTTCACAGAGCCCCAAGACTGCATTCTTCCCTTTCCCTGTAAGTTTGGCTGGTATTGTGCCCCTAATGCAGATGTACAAAGTTAAGGGTGGTCCATCAGAGGCTTGGAGAAGACCCTTCGCACAGGGAGGTTAAAACTGTGGCTGAGCTCAGAGCTAGGTAGCCCAAAATTCACAATGTTCTTAAGCAGTGGCCATGCCAGTTCTGGTGTTCTTCACCAGGTAAAACTGGGAGGAAACAAGAAGAGAGGAAGTGAAAATGAGACAACCCCAAGTAGAGCAAAAATAGCAGAACATACATGCGTAGTCAGAGCAAGAGCAGAAGCTGAATGAGAAGTATTCGGGGAAAAAGGTGGAGTTTCCTTGGGAGGTTTTTAAAGAGAGGCTGGGTGGCCATCTGCTGGGAGTGCTTTGAGGGTATCTTCCGGCATGGCAGAATGGGGTTGGGCGGGATGAGCCTTGGGGTCTCTTCCAACTCTAGGATTCTAGGGATGGTTGCGGTATTGTCTTGATAGCTACAAGCTGCATGTAGCAGGGCCCAGCATTTTAGCTATCAAATGTTCGCCATCTTTACATAATTGTTCTTCAAATTCTGTTATAACAACATCAAAACCAAACAAATTCTTACCCATTTTAAATAGTTTATTCAGCTATCTGTAAGCAAACCACATTCAATCAATCCTTCATTTGTCTTCATTTTCAGTTGTTCTCCATCTGCCAGTGTCATATCTTTACACGTTAACCTGTTACCCTGTTTACTGGGGGTCCCGTGAGGGACACTTAAATGTGCTCAACTATAGGTGGGGAAAATTAGCTCAGAGCACTGCTTTAGCGTTACGAGAGGCAGGGTAACTTAGCAGGATCTTGCAACCCAGTGTTTATGGGGTCAAGCCAAGTCAAGGAGCAGACCGGTTTGAAAATAATGAATGATGTTTATTAAATACGGGCACACAATGTAAGCAACACACGCACACAAATAACTAAGGAAAATAAAGGTGTGAGTAAGACAGCGGGATTTTCAGAGGGATAGGTGGTTTGGGTGATACGACACCTGTTCCTGAAGCCCGGGAGAAGATAGAGAGCGATGCTGGGGTTCGGTTATCTCAGCACGTGGAGCTGAGGGGACGCTCACCAAGCAATGCGGCAGCAACGCGGTTGGAACTCGGGAGCGATCCGAGGAAGGTCTCGGGGTCAGGGGTTTTTATAGGGAGAGGTGTGGCTGCAGGCTATGCCTTACTCGGGGACAACAATGAGTTTTGGGTGCAGGACAATGTCTCAGAAAGGTCACGATTTAGCATGATGGAATCAGAGCCGAATTAACAATGGTGTAGCCAGTATGTAAATGCGCAATGCTTGACAGTGGATGGTTCAGCCTTTGTCAAGTTGCCTGCTCAGGGCAGGGAGCCTTTTGTAGATAGCGCATATATAATAGGGTGTTAGCTGCGATCTGGCTATTTCTGGCTGGCTTGTATTGTTTAGGAATATTGCAGCAATCAGCTACCGAGCCTAGCTTCGTGCTTGTCCGGGGGCCTCACAAACACGTGGAGAGGGTTGGTAGAATAAGGCCGAATTATGATATCAAAGTGATATCGGGTGCTATTGCCAGGTAGGCCTAAACTGCAGTAACAAACCCTTTATCTTTAACAGATATTTCTTTTTCAAACAAAGCTTCATGAGATGAAACCTACAAAGGCATTCTGGGACATAGCTGTATTTTATATTTATTGCACATTCTTAAAAGCACCTGCCTTACAAAATGATTTTTAAAGTTTACATTTGCTTTAATTTTATCATACTATAAAAAGAGTGTCCACATGTTTTGAGATGTTCTGGGGAAGCCCTCTTCTGGTTCCAACCAGAGGTACATCTGGTGAGAACAAAGGAGACAGGGCCTTCTTGGTGCTTGCTCCCAGGCTCTGGAACTCCCTTCCCAGGGAGGTTAGACTGGTACTCTCCTTATGGCCATCTGTAGGCAGGCGAGGACCTAACTGCTCAAGGGGAATGAAAAAAGACATAATTGGTAAGCTATTACTGAATTAAAAGCAGTCAAAAGCATGACTGTTAAAAACAACAAAAGGCAAACAACACAGCAGGGTGTGAAGGTCCATTTCCCTTGAATGCAAGAAGATATAGTCAGAAATATTTCACCCTATGGATTGTTTTTTAAGATAGAAATGATTCTATTTTTTTTTTGTCATTCTGGTGTTTTGCAGGGCTGTTGGTGCTGGGGAGGAATGATATGCCTCTGTAAAAGTTGTTAGCAATTCCTTTGTGTTGGGTAGCGACTGCTGGGAAATGCAGTCCAACAGCACCTGGAGGGCTGCATTATTCTCATACCAATTCAAGCTCTTTCTGTTCCATTGCAGTTTGATTCTGCAGAGGAAGTGCTAAAGCCAAAATGTTGTGAGGGTTACCCTCAAGGAAGCGGACTGGGATTTGCTCTTTAGCAAATAAAATTCATTTCCCCTCCCATTTGTGCTGAGTTGCTGGAGGGCGCACGCTTGAGTTCACTTGTGTGCAGTCAGAGATTCTTAGAAGGGGTGGAAATGAAATGGATATGGGAACTGAATGTTGTGGCTGGTTATAATCCCCTGGATCTCCACCTTGAGCTGATATACTTGCATTAAAGAAGGAAGTTAGCAAAAGCAGAGAATGTTTTTCAAAAATTCCTTTTATTTTTCCTTCTAATTTTGTGGCTAATTTTAACCCTCTCCCTTGCCTAGTTAGTAGGATGGAGGGGGCTCTGGAGAGAGGACAGCTTCATCAGTTTTGCTCTTGCTACCAGTGTTTGGGCGTGCTTTAGTTGTGTGCTGTATTCCTAAAAGGGGTAGACCGTTTTTTATTTATTGTATTGTATTGTATTGTATTGTATTGTATTGTTTACTTCATTTGTTTGCCACCTTTCCCCAGAGTGGAACCCAAGATGGTTTCCAGAAAGAGTCAGTTAAAAGAAAAACAACAATAACCTTGAACAATGTAATCTTCAAATGTATTAAAGCCTCCACATAAAACAATATAAAATCATAGAATCATAGAAATGTAGAGTTGGAACAGACCGCAGGGGCCATCCAGTCCAACCCCTGCCATGCAGGAACACCCTCAAGGCACTCCCGAAATGATTCTAAAATCATTTAGAAATGGACAAAAGTTATAAAAGATAAGCAAAGTATCCCAATAAAAGCTTCCCTGCTTACACATTAAAAACCTGCTTAAACAAAGGGCTCTTTGTCTGCCTAGGAAAGACGAACAGGGATGGGGAAGGCTGGCCTCTCGTGGAAGGGAGTTCCAGAGGGTGGGAACAGCCATGAGAAGTCTTTCTCTCTCTCATGATTTGTGAGGTTCCTTCTAGCTCTGTGCTTCTGTATATGTTGCTTTGAGCAAAACCCCGGGGTGTTTTGCATTCAGTTCCCCCCCTTTTTTTGACACATGAGAGGTCTTGCATTTAAATGAAGTTTCTCTCTGTTGTGCTGGGTTTTTCCCTGAATCAGGATGGAAATCTTGCGGCCCTCTTGATGTTGTTGAACTGAAGCTGCCAGCGTTGCTTACCCCTGGCTAGGCTGTTTGGGGTTGCTGGGACTTGCAGTTCAATGACCTCTGGAGGGTTCTATGGTTCTCACCCCTGCTCTAGTTGGTGAGAGCGCTGTAGATGTTTCTAGAGGCCTTGGTGAACTTACTCAGGGGCCAGTCTGGGTTCAGAATTGTGGATAGTTTGGAATGACTGGAGTGAGCTGTGGACGGGGCTGGATAGCAGAGTCTGCTGATTTGCAAAGGGTGGGTTTCTGGTATTTTTCTGAGCTGGATCTGGCTGCAGTTTCAGGCTGTAAGACATTGTGCTGTAGGCCTCATTTCAGAGGAAGAAACTGGCAAAACCCCATCTGAGGATTCCTTGCTTAAGAAAACCCTGTGAAAGTCATGGAGTTGACAGGCAACTTGGAGGCATGTGCACAAAACTTACTTTTGACTAGTCTAACTACCCTCAAGACGCTAGATCTTGTCTGATCTTGGAAGCTAAGCAGGGTCAGCCCTGGTTAAAACTTGGATGGGTGACTGCCAAGGATTACCAGGTGCTGTAGACACTATTTCAGAGGAAGGAACTGGCAGAACCACCTCTGAGGATTCCTTGCCTAAAGGAACCCTGTGTAAATTATCATGTGACTTGAAAGCGTGCACACATGTGCACATACAAAACTTTGCAAAACTTTGTTTGCTATTAATGGCCATTTCCACGCGAGACTGTTACAGCGCTATGATTCCACTTTCAACCTCCTGTGGAATCCTGCGGTTTGCAGTTTCGGGAGGAGCCAGCTGGCCCCTCCTGAAACTGCAAATCCCAGGATTCCATAGGAGGTTGAAAGTGGAATCATTGTGCTGTAACAGTCTTGTGCAGAAATGGTAAAAAACTGACAGCCCTCTCAGCCATAGGATAAGTTTATTTGGTGGTAAAATAATACAGCAGGTGGTTTACAACAGAGGAAAGCATCCCAGTACTTTAGCTGATGTCTCCTGGCATCCCTTCCCACCAAGTGGTAAAATGGGCCTCTAAACAACTAACTTAACCCAGATTATTCCATGGCCAAGACTCCAGTTCCCCTGGGCTGTGGTGTATGCTTTGCACCCAGACAAGGCAACTGGGAGATGGTTCCGTGGAATTATATAGGATAGGGGCAAGCAAAGGAAACTGAACTTGGGCGGCATCAGCCATCTCCCCTCCTAATAACTATGAGAGCAGTACAGACAGGTTCCTCCCGGGAAAGTTTGCTCCCTTACCTTGTTCCCAGACTCCAGTCTTTCCCCTCCCTTGAATTGCTAAGCTGAAGTGCAGCTACAGGGTGCCCGCGCCCCCAAATTTATACAGCTTACAATGCTTGTTTTCCACTATTTATCAAAAAATGGATACACCCTTAAACAAGATTAAAGATTCCAATAGCGGAGAAGTGTCATGAAATTATAATAGAAACATTGAGTAAGGTTTGCACTTCTGTGCTTCAGCAGTGTGAGCGGTGTATTGCTGTGCAGGGAGGACAACTTATTATTTTTATTAAACCCACAAAATCAGTGAAACAATATAAGAGATTAAGTTATACTTTGTTACATATTACAGTACAAACATATCAGATAACTCTCAAATACATACCTCTAATATCCCTATTCTCCGACCAGCTTCCTTCTCTAAAATTTGTGGGTGCTTAGTTATTTCCAGTTGTGCTTTGGCTTATGAAATTATCTGTCTCTGTGGATAATCCTTTAGTAGTTCACTTATTGCTAAATATTTCATAAGATTTGCTGCTCACAGTAAAAGTGTTGATAAACCAGGGGAAGAACTTGAATATGCTTAACATAACATTATTTCACATTCAGGGTTCTAGTATGGACTGGAATAGTGTTTAAACCATTCAAAAGTCTCCGGTGTAGTTAAGGTTAGTTAAGCACTCCCACAGCAGCTAGTCCCCTCCAATACCTTTCCCATAGCGGGGCAATCATCTTCCATACATCTCGGAATTGATTATCCATTTTATCTGAGATCAGCAATGTTAATTTGTCCAGTTTACCTAAGTCATATAATTTCCAGCATACTTACCTGGCAGGGGAGATAGCATGATCATGACAATTTCAACACCTTATATAAAACTGCAATTTAAGATAGAATTTGAAACTGATTAAACCATTATGATAAGATTTATTTATCAATATAAATGTATTTATTTAGCCTCAAACAATCACCAGAGCTACCATTAGTTGTTGATGGGTGTATATCTTTTTTGGGACACCCTATATTATTCAGATGGGGTTTGCCTTTGCCTTCTTCTGAGGCTGAGAGAGTATGACTTTCCTAAGATCACCCAGTGGGCTTTCATGGCTGGGCAGAGGGGATTTCAACGCTGGTCTCCTGCAGTCTGAGACAATTGCTCAAACTGCTGCAACATACTGGTTCCCACTGTTGCAAGTCAACTTTGACTTTGGTGACTCTCTGAGGGTTTTCTTGGCCAGATTTCTCCAGAGGAGTTTCCGCCTTGCTTTCCTCTTGGGCTGAGACAGTGTGACTTGCCCGAGGTCACCCAGGGAGTTTCTCTGGCAAATTCGAACTCTGGTCTTTCGGAGTCCTAGTCCAACAATCTAGTCCAAATCTAGTCCAAAACTCAAACGACTACACTGGGCATGTTTTTAGCTACGTGTATTTCTCTTTTTATTTCCTTTCTAAAAATTTAGTAAGGCACCTTCAGTCTCAGCTTTGGTGGAGACAAATAATGGTTTGAGCATTGGATTATGACATTAGAGACCAGGGTTCAAGTCCTTGCTTGGCCACGGAAACCCACTTGGTGATGCTGGGCAAGTCACGCTCTCTCAGCCTCAGCGAAAGCAATGACAAATTTCCTCTGAAGAGATTTTACCAAGAAAACTAGAGGCACTGTGGTATAGTGGTTTGAATGTTAGTCTAGGATTCCAGGAGATCAGGACTTGAATCCCCACTCAGCCATGAAACCCACGGGGTGACCTTGGGTGGGTCCCACACTTTGAGTCTCAGAGGAAGGCAAAGGCATAGCCCCTCTGAAGAAACCTTGCCAAGAAAGCCCTGTGATAAGTTTGCCACAAGTCAGAAATGACTTGGAGGCAGACAACAACAACAACAACAACAACACCACTACAGAGTAATGCAACGGTATACAATATAATGCTCCCTTTTGGTAGAGATTGGAAGGATTGAATTTGGGACCTTCTGGTTTAAATCCCATCCCCTGCTCCTAATCTCCAGAACTTTTAACTAAGCCCTGGTTAGGAGCAAAGCAACAAAAGCAGTGGAGCCCTTGTGACCTGCCCTGCTGTCATTGCTATGTCTTGTCATTTCTTTTTCATGCATTTTCTGCTCTGAAGCACCGTTTCTTAATGCACTTCCTGGAGGAGGAAACTCTTGTCATGCTACTGCCGTATCAGATCCGGTGCTGTGCAACCCACGCACCACCACTTCTGCTAGCCCCAGAACTGACCCCCGCTTCTTCTTCTGGAATGTGGAATCTGTTGTAGTTAAGAAATAAAGGGAAAGGCCAACCCTTGTCCACCAAGCACTCACCAGTATAGTGGATGGTTATTTTCTGTTCTGTGGAAAATACTGTATTGTTCAATGTTAACTGACTTGGTTGCTGAGAATTTCAGCTCTCCATCCCCCCACTCCCCAGCCTTGTAGCCTTTATGATTACAGAGATATTAGCTGAAAACAGAAAAGCCATGTCTGAATAGCCCCACTGTTTTCAACCCACTCTGGGCTGGAATGTCAGGACTCTCCAGCAGAAGCCTTTGTCATCACAGCTCTCAATTTTCTCCTTCTGGGCTCCCAGCAATTGGCTCTTGCACCCGTTAGGCAGGCAGTTTCCCAAAGAATCATGGAATCACTGAGTTACAAGAGACCTCAAGGGATCATCCAGTCCAACCCTATTCTGCTATGCAGGAAAACACCATCGAAGCCCTCCCTTTGACAGATGGCCATCCAGCCACTCTTGAAAAACCTCCAAAGGAGGAGATTCCACCACATTCCATTGAGGAATCAGTGTATTCCACTGTCAAACTGCTCTTACCATCAGGAGGTTCTTCCTTATATTTAGATAAAATCTCTTTTGCTATAGCTTGAAGCCATTACTTTGTATCCTGGTGTCTGGGGTAGGAGAAAACAAGCTTGTTCCATCTTTGATAGGACATCCTTTCAAATATTTAAATCTGATTATCATGTCACCTCAAAGCCTTCTCTTCTCCAGGCTGAACATCCCCAGCTCCCATAACTGCTCCCCCAGGGCCTGATGGTTTCCAGGCCTTTCTCCATTTTGGTTGCCCTCCTCTGTAGACATTCTGGCTTTCAATCTCCTTCTTGAATTGTGGTGCCCAGAAATGGACAGTTTTTCTATTCTGCTTTCATCATACCTCACCTGGAATCCTGTGCCCAATTGAAGCACCACAGTTCAAGAAGTAGATGGACGAGCTGGAAGGTGTCTAGAGGAGGAGACCAAAATGATTGAAGGCTTGGAAACCATGAAGCCCTATGAGGAGCAGCTTAGGGAGCTGGGAATGTTTAGCCTGGAGAAGAGAAGAGAAGGTGAAGAGGGAACGTGAGAGCCATGTTTAAATATTTCAAGGGATGTCGTGTACACAGAGCAAGGGATTCAAACTTCAGGTAAAGAGATTCCACCTCAACATTAGGAAGGACTTCCTGACGATAACAGTTGTTAACAGTGGAATGTGCCATTGCCAGGGAGTGCGGTGAAGTCTCCTTCTTTAGAGGTTTTTCAAGAGAGGCTGGATGGCCATCTGTCAAAGGGAGTGCTTTGATTGTGTCTTCTTGCATGGCAGAACGACGTTGGACTGGATGGCCCTTGGGGTACCTTCCAACTCTAGGATTATATGGTTCTATGAAATTTGGCCAAGAAAACCCTCAGAGAGCATCCTGATTAGTCAGAGTTAACTTGAATACACATAAGAACAAGACGGAACTTCAGAGGTCACAGCTTGTGGTTGCTGATGTCTTGGGTGCTTTCATTGGGAAAAATCTGGGCGTGTGTTTGTCAGGCTGCTCAGCTGATGGAAGTAGTCTCCTCATATGTAAGGCAGTGGTGCATCAAAAAAAGGAACACAATAGATTATTACTTCAGATGTGGTTTTGCGACAATTCAGCTTCAGTTAAACGGTTCTGTTCCTGTCTCTATAAAAATAGAAGGTCAGAGAAGGAAGATCTGACTGGTTATGACTGATTTGAATTATATTTTGCTTCTGTTCAACAAATCTTGGAAAAGTTGCTTGTTAGGACTGTAATTCCCAGAGCCTTGTGTCCATGTCTGTGGAGCAACCCAATAGGTGCAGCACCTTGGACAGATGCTTTAAAATTCAGATTAAAACTCAGATTGGATTTACTTCGCAACTGTTATTGGATCCTCTAGCTGCTGCTGTGGGAGAGACTGGGAAGGGACCAGACCATCCTCAAAAAGGCTAACCTAGCATCTGCACCTCTTAGATGCTAGGAAACAACCATTCTGCTCATTTGGCATTTTCCTGTCCATTTGATACTGGCAAGCAGTTTCTTTAATCTTCAGCTGTGGAGGATGGGAGTTGTAATACCAAAATATGGAGAATCCTCCTCCTCCCCTTCTTCCTCCTCCTCTCTCTTTCTCTCTGTCTCTCTCTAAGATAGATAGTAAGCATTATATCTAGGACTGTGCATTTTGGGAGCAATTTCAGCCATCTCTTATTGGCCAATGTGCAAACACAGTTTTGGACTGGATGGCCTTTGATATAATCTAACAACAAATTGTAGACTTGGAAGGGATCCCAAGGAGAATCTAGACCACCCCCTGCAAATCCAGTTGCCCACAGCTCAATCAGTTGTGGGAGGTGACTATCCAACTTGATATAGCAGTGAACTTACGCTCTGTGCCAGAATTTGTTTTGACTGGTCATAGTCAAATAAAAATTTGACTAATGGGAAGTTGCAGTGGGTGGCCTTTGTGGTCTCTTCCATCTCTGTGAAAAAAATACAGTAACTGCAGTCTTGATAGAGAAAGAGGTAGGGGAACCTTCAAACCACATTAAAGCAATAGGTGACATTGTTCATTTATTCCACAATAAACTTGAAGCATACAGTCATAGAGTTGGAAGGGATCCCAGCCTGCCCACAATGTGGGAATCTACAGCTAAAGCAGTCTTGAGAGGTACCCCTCTAGCCTTTGTTTAAAGACCCCCAAAGATGGAGAGTCTGAATCAGTCCATTCCTCTGTCAGCAGCTCTTAGAGAGTAAAGAAATTGCTTCTAATATTTAGGAAGAATTCTTTACAATTTTAAGTCTGTTGGTTAAAACTTTAAAATAAATATAGTCAAAAGCACATACAAAGTCCTGAGTAAGAGCAGATAGAAAAAGTTATTGTTAGAATTAAATTAAACTTGCAATGGATTTAAAACTGTCTGTCTAATTAAAATTATTTATGGTGCACCTTTTATTGTGATGGACAATATACAGTTTAAAATACTTCCAGATTAAATCCCCAAACAATTTAAACAAAATAACTATGTATTAACAATACAACAGTTAAAACCACTTTAAAAGGTGCAACAACAATTTAAAACCATGTTATATGCACATTCTCTTTTAAATTATTTATTTGTTTATTTTTATTTATTAAAATATTTCTATCCTGCCCTTTTCCCAAAAGCTCTCAGGGCAGGTTACAGTGAAATCAACCTAAATCAATAAATAACTGCGATGGTTTAAAAGACTGAAAATATATTAAATATTTTTTCCATTTAAAAACAGACAATTTAGTCCCCAGAGGTTTTAATAAAAAGCCACGTTCTGCTTTGGAACTGGAAAGAAACCAGAGTTGGTACCAGTTGGACCTCCAAGGGGAGGACATTCCACGACTGCGGCCCAGAAGCACAGAGACCCTCTCCCGTGTCCTCCCATTTTGTGTTGCTTCTGAGGGGCAGGGTGGGGAGAGGTGCCATACCCTACAACAGAGCTTTCCAAACTTTTCATGTTGGTGACACACTTTTTAGACGTGCATCATTTCGCGACACAGTAATTCAGTTTTACTAGCAAACCAGAAGTTAAACTAACCCCCTATAAGAGATACAGACACATACATCAATTGTAATAACAAAATGTATGAGGACACAACATATCTTATGAAAACCTTTCGTATATGTTTAAAAATATATGATTTATAAATAATAACATACATTTCTAAGATTGTAGACAAATCACCTAAACACTTCAGGCGACACACTAACACTCTTTGGAAAGCCCTGCATTCCACAGATGGAAAACAGGACAGATGTGGTCATGCAACATCAGAGTTTGGTCAGGATGGCAGAAATTATGCATGAGAAAGAACACACAAGGTGGGAGAGACTGAAGCAGGTTTGCCTTTGCCTGAGCCTGCAGGAAAGGGCAGGAGTCTTCCCCTCCCCTCCCCTCCCCTCTCGCCCTATTGAATTAACTGGATACAAATTACTTTTGCACTTTGGATTCAGTTTGCAGCAATTGAAGTATACTGAGGACAAATAAGGAAAGCTGCAGGAGGAGAGAGATACTGGAGATGCTGAAAAAGTGGGATGGCAGAGAGTTAGGGCCTTATCACACTACGTGGTTGTAACACTATTATTCCACTTTTGACTGCCATGACAATATTGCATGGAATCATGGAATTTGCAGTTTAGGGAGAGGATTCTCAGGCGGAGAGCTCCAGTGCCTCACCAAACTAGAAACTTCAGAATTCCAAAGAGTGCAGCCAGGGCAGTTAAAGTGGATTAATAGTGTTACAACAGTGTAGTGTGATAGGGACCTAAATCAGCACTCTTCCTGCCAAACTGGGACAGTTGGAGGGTATGAGAGGAGAGCACCTCCTGCAGACTTCAGTTCTCCGGCAGGGATATGTAGTGAAATTAGTTTTAAAGCACTATCCCCATAAAATGTCCAGGAGTAATGCAGGAGTAAGGTGGAGCACTCTCTCCTTGTGCCTTTTCACAAGGCTTATGCAGGAGACCTTTCTGCAAGGGATGAGCTCCAAATGACTGGCAGAGGTCAACTCTTGTTACTGGTTAATGGCAGTTTCTTGTAAGCAATGATGACTCACGCTGAGTCCTTCTCTTGTTTCCCACCGCCTCTTTAAAGCTTCCTGATCTCAGTGTTTCCTTTCATCAGCCATTAAAAGTCTCTTTCCCTTTCCCAAGATCCTTAGGAGACAAATGCCAGTGTGTTGCCCTTCTTGTTGCAGAACAGAGACCAGTAGCACAACCTTCTCTGGATGATTTTTTAAAACCCCTCCCTTCCTTCTCTCTCTCTCTTTTTTAAGTTCCTCTTCTGTGGTTTCAGCAATAGGAAAGGTCTTGCAAACAGAAATCTCCCAAGCTACTAACTGAAGTACAGAACTCTTCAGACAAAGGACGACAAGTGGACCACGCTGCTCAAAGAAGCAGGTGCCAAAGGAGGGAAAACTGAGCCAGGTTGGTGCTGCACCTTTTTAGAAATTTTTAATTTCCTTCAAATGACGTATTTGGTCCTCTGGAGTCTGAAGAAAGCAGGCTGTGGACTGTTTTCAGGCCCTTTTTTCAGTGTAGTTGTTATTTGCTACTGCTAGGAAGGTGACACAATAGACATGTTTAGATATTTGAAGGGATGTCATGTTGAGGAGGGAGCAGGCTTGTTCTCTACTGCTCCAGAGACTAGGACAAGGAGCAATGGATTCAAACTACAGGAAAAGAGATTCCACTTAAACCTCAGGAAGAACTTCCTGATGGTCAGAGCCATCCAGCAGTGGAATCTGCTGATGCCTCAGTGGAGTGTGGTGGAGTCTCCTCCTTCTTTGAAGGTTTTTAAGTAGAGGCTGGGTGCCCATCTGTCAAAGCGAGGGCTTTGATGGTGTCTTCCTGCGTGGCAGAATGGGGTTGGAGTCCATGGCCCTTGGGGTCTCTTCCAGCTCTAGGATTCTATGATTCTGTGATTTTAGAACCTGAAAACCGTATAGAAGAGAAGCATATACAGAGAGCATGCGTTTAATTTTTTTTTTTTTTGCTCATCTTTAAGCTCTATGCTGTGTTGTGTTTGGTGATTTTTTTAAAAGCTCCTGAAATTTCTACTCTGGAACCTCAGTTTTGAATAGCTAATTGTGCATTAGTGGCTTGTTGTTTCCATGGCATTGAGGACTGTAAAGGTCCACTCCCACTTTTAGTCTGAACTGTGAAAGAGTTATCTAGCACTCAACTCAATTCTTTTTGGAGGAGATAGGCTTCAGCACTTCGGATGTCTCCTTTAAAGTTCAGGCTAAAACAAGGAGTAGATTCTCATCCTAACCCGTCCTGACAGGAGACAACAACTGCCCCTGAATTTGTGAAGTCTTTTCCACCTCCCTGGTTGAGAACTATTGTAGCTGCTTTGGCTTCCTTTAAAATACCTTGGATGATTCACCTGGGTCAGAATTTCTGAATTTGCTGCTGCACTGTGTTTTGGCGGACATGATGTTTCTTCAGCCCTTCATTTTGGCCCATGGCCCAAGGCCAAACAGATCTTCTCCACTCCCTGTGGTCCTGGGCGTGTCTGCCCTTCCCTCCTCTGGGCACCATCACAGCCAGGGAAAGGAGGCTTGGAAATAGGTAGCTGGTTTCTTGCAAAAAATGCAACTCTGAGAAGACTCAGCAATTTTTTTAAAAAATCTGTCTCCTTTTTATTGTTAAGAAGAATTTCCTGATGCTTAGAGCTATTTGACTCTGGAATGGATCTTTCTGGGAGGCTATGGAGTTCCCTTATGGGAAGTCTTAAACTGAGATTGGTGGGGCATCTCTTAAGAGTGCTTCAGGTGTGCTTTCCTACACTGGCAGGGGTCGGTCTGTATCACGTGTCAAACACAAGACCTGCGGGCCGAATCCAGCCCACCAGACCATTTCATGTGGCCCTTGCACCTCTCCTGCAGCTGTGGCACTCCTCCCGCCTGGTGAGCCTGATCCCCACATTGCGGGCCTCCGGCTGCCGGTATTCTGAAGAGGGGCCCAGAAGCCAGCACTCGCAATCTACTTCTACTTCTGACTGCATCTCTGTCCAAGTCTTGCTGTTAGAGTGTTGCCATGGGTTACCATGGCAATGCTCTGCACGGCTTGTGACAGTTGGACACAGGAGCAGTCAGAAGTAGAATTAGATTGTGAGTGCTGGCTTCTGGGCCCCTCTTCAGAATACCGGTGGCTGGGGGACCCCAATGTGGGGATCAGGCTTACCAGTTACAGGGAGGGGCAGGGAAACAGGAAAAGCCATAGGGGAGGCGGGGAGCAGAAGGAGGCACAGAGAGGGTCTGGGGGGCTGAAAGAGGCACAGAGAGGGTCTGGGGAGCAGAAAGTGGCACACTGTGGATATACTGACCAGTTAAGCGGTATAGGGACCATAAACTGTAATCAAACAGCACAAAATGTCTAAGAAAAGAGAAATTGGTGCAGAGGAAAGGTAATTTAAAAACCAGTAATAATCGAATGCAGAGGCAATGATTTAATATGATCAAAGGGTAGATGCATTTATAGTCTTACAGATACAGTTGGCCCTTTGAGGACAGCCATAATGCTGATGCAACCCAAGATGAAATTCAGTGACACCCCTGGTACCTCATGGGTGGGCAAAGTCTGGCCCGTGGGTTACGTGCAGCCCCTAAAGCCATTATTGTGTCCCCCCGGCACCCCCCGGCTCAATTTCTTTTTTGTTCCAAAGTTCCCTCAGTAGCTGCCCGGCGCATGTTGAGGGCACAGAAAACTTGGGTGCCCTGAGTCTGCAGGACCTGAGCAGGGCTGGCGATGACTGGGTGACTTCACGGTCTCTCAGTCAGAGGGTCAAAGTTGACTTGAAAGCAATTGACAACAGCTTGGACTTAGGGGACCCCTGGGAGTGAGAGACCAAGACCTTTTTGTTTAAGCAGGGAAGCTTCTTATTGGAGTCTGTGTTTCATTTATTTTTTAACTTTTGCATTGTCTTTTTAAATGATTTATACTGTTTTAATGTAAATAATTTTCACTTTTTTTAAACAATTTATGGTTAGGTTTTTAATCAATTCTTTATGTGAGTTGCCTTGGGTCCCACTCTGGTTGAAAGGCAGCATGGAAATGAAATGAAATGAATTGAAATGTATAAATAAGGCCCCCAGTCATTACCTGCCCACCCCAGGCCTTGCAAACTCAGAGCAGCTGTGGCTGCCCTTTTTTTAAATACTAGACAGATTGTTTTCAGAGGCAGAGAAACCTGTTGGTTGTTGTGCGTCGGTGAACTTGGCTCGGTTCGGTGTGTTTCCCCTTTCATCTCAGCCTCACAAGTGGTTTACCTCCAAAGTGTCAAAGAAATAAACTCTCACTTTTGGTTTTGCATCTTTGAAATGTTTAAGCTTATTTTGGTTCTGCAGTCTTAACTTTGTGCAGGTACAGTGAGTGGACAGAAATACAGTGCTAGATGTGTGTTTGTCTGTTTTCCATAAAACACGGAGAACTTTGCTGCCCGGTTGTGTGGGTGTGTGTGTGTGCCTGGAGATGGTTGCTGTGGCAGTTGGCAACACAACCCACTCACTGCTCTGTCTCTGTTGGTGGTGCTTTTGTGTAAAGTACAGAGTTGCTCCTACTGGATGGAGTTTGTGAACCAGCAGGGAGCATCAGGTTAAGTGAGCAGGGCAGGGAGGACAGCAGAGATGTAGATGGTGTTGGAAGACAGAGCTTTACACACACACACACACACACGCACGCACACACACACACACACACACACACAATGATATTGTTACAGGAACACTGCTGTAGCAATGTGAAGAGGGCGGGGTAATTAAAGATCTTGAGCCCAGCTTTACAGAGTCAGATCACAGAGCATCAGGCTAGCTGTTCAAATTTCAGTATTTTCTTGGAAAAGATGTCAAAATCCGTACAAGCATTCTGTTACACTCATACAAGCATACAAGGGCTACAGAACTTTAGAAAGAGGTGAAAGCAAGGTAATGATATATCACTGGAAACCCAACGCAGGATTCTCCATGCCATTGCATTTCCAAGGTTTATGTGTGGATGATGAAGACATTGAAATAGTTCAAGGTTTTCCATATCTTGGCTCAGTCATTAATCAGAATGGAGACTTCAGTCAAGAAGAAGACTGGGACTTTGAAGGACAACTGGGTTAGGATTGTCCATACCATTGTATTTCCAATTCCTGTGCATGGTTGTGAAAGCTGGACAGTGGTGAAAGCTGATAGGAAGAAAATAAACTCATTTGAAATATGGTGCTGGAGGAGAGTTCTGTCGATACCCTGGACTGCCAAAAAAAACAAATAAATGTAGGATGTCATTGTTGTCATTACAGTACCCCAAAATGCACCATTCAGTCAACCTTCTCAGTGGACAACTTAGCGCTAGGCCTTGTTCTTGTTCTTAATTGCTGTCAAGATAACTTTGACCTAGGTTGACCCTAGGAATGAAATGAGTCATGTCTTACCATGTTATGTCCAAGGCAGGGCAGTCTCAGTTTAGTTACTCTGGCTTCTAGGGAGAGTTCAGGATTGATTTGCTCCTGGACTCATCTATTTGTCATCTATTTGTCTTTTTGACTTTTTTTCTCTTGGACCCATTTATTTGTCATGGCATCTGCAGAACTTGCCCACAGCACCTCATTTCAAATAAGTTGATTCTCTTCTGTCAGCTTTCTTCACAGTTCAGCTTTCACAACCATACATAGAACCTGGAAATACAATGGTATGGACCACCCTAACTTTAGTATTCAATGAAATATCTTGACACTTCAGAATCTTGTCTAGTTCCTTCATAGCTGCCCTTCCAAATTCTAGCCTTCTTCTGATTTCTTGACAGCAGTCTCCATTCTGATAAATGACTAAGCCAAGGTATGGGAAATGTTAAGCTATTTCAGTGTGTTCATCGTCTACTTCAAAGTTCTCTAAATTATCTGTGGTTGTTATTTTTGTTTTGTTTATGTTCAACTGTAAACCTGTCATCACACTTTCTTCCTTGGCTTTCTTTAGTAATCTTTCCAGGTCTTTGCTGTTTTCTGCAAGTGATACAGTGTTGTCTGCATATTCTAAATTGTTCATGTTCCTTTCTTCATTTTTCAAACCTCCTCCTTCTGAGTCTAATCCAGCTTTACCTATAATACTCACCGTACAAGTTGAGCAGGAAGAGTGGTAAAATACAGCCTTGCCTGTCCCCCTTACCAGCTGGAAACCATTATGTTTCCCTATATTCTGACAGTAGTCTCTTGTCCTGAGTACAGGTTATGCATCAGGACAATCAAATGCTGTAGCACACCTGTTAAAGGGCAGTCCATAGTTTTTCATGTTCTACACAGTCCAAGGCTTTGCTATAATCTATAAAGCACATGCTAATTTTGTTTGAAATTCTTTAGTGCACCACATTTTTCAGTATTGCCTCTTCCTCTGCTGATCCCAGCTTGGACGTCTAGCGTTTCCTCCTGTATATATGATAAAAGTCTTTGTTGTAAAATTGTAAGCATCACTTTGCTTGCATTAAAATATCCCTGGCTTCACTCCAGAATTGGGTTAACAGTGCAAATCTATTTTTAACTCAGGGTTTAAATTCTACAAGGATGTTCTTCCGGTTGTTGTTTTGACACAATGGTTGATTTAGTGTTGTTCATTAACTTTAATTTTTGCTATGAGTGGTTCATGGTCTGTGCCACAGTCTGCTCCTGGTCTTGTTTTTGCAGAGAGAATGGAGCTTCTTCATCTTCTGTTTCCACTTATGTAGTCTATTTGATTTCTGCATTGGCCCTCAGGCGATGTCCATATATACAGTTGCCTCTTTGGTTGCCTGAAGAATGTGTTTGCAATGATCAAACAGTTAGCCTCACGAAAACCAAGCTAGTTGCTTTCCTGCTTAATTACTTGATTGTAGGCCAAAGTAACTTGGAAATAAAGACAAAGTTGATAAGGCCTACTCCTTCAGAGACCTTAGACTTTATTATCGTCTATTAACATTATCATTGTCCTGTTTACCTGCAGGGAATCTAGCTCTTCAAGAACTTTGGTTATAATTCTACCTCCAGGCTATAGTACTAAATATCTTCCAGTTATACTGAGTCTCATGCATATTACCAGAGGACATTCTCTGTATGATGCTGAGTCTTGTTCAACTCTTTCTTGAAGACCTCTTAGATCCTTACTGAAGATGAATGATTAGCCATGAAGCTGGGAGGCAAAAGATAGTCAGTGATTTATTTTGGAGTGAGCCAAACTCTGAGACTGGAAACTGATTTTTAATTGATTTGAAACTGTGTCCAGTTCTGGGCACCTCAATTCAAGAAGAATGTCGACAAGCTGGAACGTGTCCAGAGGAGGGTGAACAAAATGGTAGAGGGTCTGGAAGCCATGAAGTCCTATAAGGAGCAGCTTAGGGAGTTGGGGAAGAGAAGGGTAAGAGGGGCCATGATAGCCATGTTTAAATATGTGAAGGGATGTCATGTTGAGAAGGGAGCGGGCTTGTTCTCTACTGTTCCAGAGACCAGGACAAGGAGCAATGGATTCAAACTGCAGGAAAGGAGATTCCACTTGAACCTCAGGAAGAACTTCGTGGTCAGAGCTGTCCAGCAGAGCTGTCCAGCAGTGGAATATACTGCCTCAAAGGGGTGTGATTGAGTCCCCTTCTTTGGAAGTTTTTAAGCAGAGGCTGGTTGGCCATCTGTTGGGAATACTTTAATGGGTGTTCCTGCATAGCAGGGGGTTGGACTCGATGGCCCCTGGGGTCTCTTCCAATTCTATGATTCTGTGAAAACTCTTGGAAACAAACTTGTTTGCATTTGTCTGTGCTTGTTTTTCAGTAGTGGCTGAAGTCTGAATTAGATTTAAATTTCGAATTTGCCTGTGAGCAACCATATTATAGAAGGTTGAGAGACTGGCATTCAAGCTTTTTATTTTGTTCTGTTCTGATTTACTTTTTACTTATCTGTGTTCAGCATTCATTATTTTTCCAGATGTTTTGCCTCGCTTAGGACAGGGCTTGGATAAGTTGCCGTTGTTGTTGTTGTGTTGTTATTACTATTATTTTGGTAGACTGTAACTCCTAGAATCTCTGGCCAGCGTGGCCAAAAGAATGCCATTTCCAAATTCTGGATGTTGATCCTGTTCTCTGTGAATATGGACAAAAGTGATGGCACTTGTTATGGTGTGCTGATATCTGGAGTTACAGAACGTAGTTCAGGATACATCCTTTTCTGAGTGCTTGTAAAATTTCCTTTGAAGTTTGTATTGGAGACTTTGGAGTCCTACGGAATTTATGCAATAGGCAGGTAATTTTGCCACCCGTAATTTTGATAGCCAGGGTCAATCTGTATGTGTATTTTTCCCTGTTGACTATGCCAGCACCTATCACAGCCACCCCGCCAACTCTGAGGCCTTGTAAATGGCTTGGGCTATGTATCACATCATCCTCAAACATATCTGGTTGTGGGGTTCTGGGGACTGTAATAACAAAAATGGCTGGCTGGGGGATTCTGGGGGTGCAGTCTGTTTTTTAAAAAATGTGAGATCTCTTTTTCAGGAAACCCAAAACTGGCCTGTATCCACTGCAGTTTGTTCTAGATTCACTCCCCTGTATCCTGTCCCTTTTGCAAAGTAGGGCAGCAGCAAGGAAGCCCTTATTTCAATTTCCTCCTTCCAAGGTTCTCTCTCCTGTCCCCTGCTCCACTTTATCTCTGATTTATTAAAAAATTGCTTTGAACTACCTTTTCCTGTTTCATAGGAATTCTTGCAGGAGTCTCTATGTATGTCTGTTACAAAAGCTAATAATGCTGGTTGCTTAATCCTGGGCAGGAATGTATTTTGCAAGGGCTTTAGTGTGTATGTATGTGTATGTGATTCTTGTGGCTGGATAGAGATAGAATTTCAGTGAAGGGTGAGAGGAGGAAAAAACGGGGGGGCAAGGTTTTTTTTGCACCCCCATTGACCCTCACTGCCCTTGGTAATATGGGTGTTCTTCTTAATGGTCTCTGTGACTCACACAAATGAGTCATCTGTAAAAAGAGTGGTCTCTTGACAGGGGAATCTAAAGGGAAAGAGATCATCTCCCCCCAGTACCTGTAATAGTTGCATGGAAGGCAAAACTTCAGGAGATAGAATATTTCTTCCCATAATATCACAGAGATGGAAGGGGTCTTGTAAGCCATTGAGTCCAAGCCATTGAGTCCAACCCCCTGCTCAATGCAGGATCTGCATCTAGAGTGTTCCCAGCAACTGGTAGCTGTCCAGCCTCTTTCTGAAGACATGCAGAGGAGACCCCACTACCTTTCTAGGCAGTGGGTTCCATTGGCTAATGGCCCATACTGTCATACTTTCAAGAAGTTCCTTATAATGTTAATTAGAAATCTAACTACCTGCAGCTTAAAACCATTAGACCTGGTCCCACCCTCTGAAACAGCAGAGAACAGGCCTGTCCCCTCCTCTCTGTGGCAGCCCTTCAGGTTTTTAAAGTCTGCAGTTACGTTACCTCTCAGTCTTCTCTTTTTTAGCCTGGACATGCCCTGGAGTCTTCTTCCTTGGAGGTTTTTAAGCAGAGGCTGGATGGTCGTCTGTCGGGAGTGCTTTGAGGGTGTTCCTGCATAGCAGGGGGTTGGACTGGATGGCCCGTGTGGTCTCTTCCAACTCTACATTTCTATGATTCTATGCTCCCTTGCATTTCCTCATATCTTTTGTTCTCTGTACCTCTGATCATCCTGGTTGCCCTTCTCTGAACCTCCTCCAGATTGTCTATATCCTTTTTAAAATTAGGTGTTCAGAACTGAACATAGTATTCCAGATGAGACCTGACTAACAAAGTGTAAACTGAGACTGTTACTTCCCTGGTCTTGGAACCTATAGTTCTCCAAAAGCAAGCTAAAGTATTATTTGCCTTCTCAGTCGCAACATCACATTGCTGACTCATGTTCAGTTTATGGGCAACAGTAATCCCAAGGCCCTTTTCAAAAATCCAACCTCCTGCCAGGGAAGCAACCCACTGCTAAACCTTTGACCGTCATAGTTGTCCTTGTTTGGACATACTCCACTTTGCCAATGTTGTTTGATAAACTACGGCAGCAAGAACTGGGCTCAGTACCCCAAAGGTGGCCTGGCCATTGCAGAGTACAGTTATACCTCCTTTACTTAAATATAATCCTGGGCATTACTCCTTTAAAACTGATGCCAGTGGCAGGAATAACATGGAAGAATAAGAATAGGGTCCTAGGCCACAAAAAAGAAGAGCAATATCAGCAGACTTTTTCCCAAAGCTAACAATATGTATGTCTGAAGTGGAACAACCAGGTCAGAGAATCCTTGCATATGTAAACCAAAAACATATAGAGCCTTCTAGAAACCTCTTGAAAACTTCTTCTAAAATGCATTTAGGAATGACTATGAGTTTTCTTATAATTTCCATTTTGGGAGGTCAGACAGATCTGTGCTTCTTTAACATACTGGGGGAGCTGGTGAGGCAGAGTTATATGCTGCGCCCCTACTTTTTCTCTCTTTTGCCATGCACACATGCTCGGTAAGGGATTCTGGAGTCAGCTGCTCTTTAACTTGCGTGTTGTAGGCAGGCACACGTGGCTACCATAAGATCCTGCCCTTTCCTTGCTCAGGCTCTGTTTATTGCATTGTTTACTGCAGAGATGCTGTTGCAACCCAACACCCAAAGCCTGTGTTGCCCTCCTTCACCGTCCCCCGCAATGGGAGTGCTGCTAGATAACTTTTAGCTAGACCGAAGAAGAAAAGGGAGCTGGGCAGGTTTCAAAAGCCTTTGTAAAAACAGTCTTCATAGTCCAAGGCTTTGTTAAGTGACATGTGCCTAGAGTGAAACTGAATATTATTCTCAACTGGTCTCAGCAAAAATTTGCATGGGATTGGGCCTTAGTAATCCTTCTTTATCAGTGCTGTTTGGGATGCTCTTCTTTGCTCAGGGCTCATCTTCTTTTCTTTTGTCTGCGCTGAGCCTGATTTAGAGGAGCTTCCAGGGAATATTGTCTAAGAGATTGGTTTTCAAGTTCAAGGAATTTGCTTTAATCAGTCAAGATGTCCTTCAGTAAGTTTGTGTATCTAGCAGGAGGTTTTCTGTCTTGATTTCCAAATTTGACATAACCTATAAAAGGGGACTCATTGGAAAAGACAGTAATGCTGCGAAAGGTAGAAGGCAGTAGGGAAAGAGGGCGTCTGCATTACAGGTGGATGGACTCAATCAGGGCAGCCATGGCTGGGCTGAGTTTGCAAGACCTGAGCAGGGCTGATGATGACACAGTGAGCTGGAGATCTCTCATTCACAGAACTGCCATAAAGCAAAGCTGACTTGATGGCAAACAACAGCAATAAATTTCATAATATACAATTTGACAGCAGTGACATTTGTGTGCGAGAATGTGCACATCACAGGCTAGGATTCCTTTTAGAAGCCATCCTCCAAGTAAATTATCTTTTAGGGCCAAATTGAAATCTATCTGTCTCAAGAATTGCTTTGGACTGGCAAAAATCCACCATCTATCAAGTTTTCTAAACAGGTTAAGGACCACAAAACAGTCTCCCAAGCTGTGCAAAATGTTTAACAACTGTGTAAGGTGTGGTTTTGCATGTCTAATACACTCCTGGTGGTAGAATTCAGACATAGCTGTGTTAGTCTGGATCAGTATGCAAAGGGACATTCCATCTCAGACCTCATGTCAGCAGACCTTGAACAGAAAAATCTTCAAAGGGAGATTGGAAACAGAAACAGCAAAATTTGGATATATCCACAAACCTCTAGTCCATTGATAGTGAGTTGAACAGAGACAGTGGTTTCTTGGCACACTACAGATATTATAACACTAGTTAACATCCCTTCTGTAACTTAAAACCATTCAACTTGGTCCTGCCCTCTGGGCCAGCAGAGAACAAGCTAGCGCCCTCCTTTCTGTGTTGGCCCTTGAGGTATTTAAAGAGCGTGGTCATGTCACATTCAGTCTTCTTTTCGCCAGACTGAACATGCCCAACCCCTTCAACCTCTCCTCATATATTTCATTCTCCATACCTCTCATCACCGTTTTTTGCCCTTCTCTGAACTTGCTTCAACTTGTCTATATCTTTCTCAAAATGAGGCACCTGGAACTGAACTCAGTACTCCAAATGAGGCCTGACCAGAGCAGCATATAGGGGAACTGTTCGTTCCCTCATCTTAGAAACTGTGCATCTGTTAACACCGACTAAAATAGCATCCACCTTCTTTGCTGCAGCATCATGTTCAACTTGCCATCAACAATAATCCCGAGGTTCTTTTCACATGTATCCCCCATCCTCTACCTATCCATTTGGTTTTTGTGACCTAAATGTAGAATTTTGCATTTGTCTCTATTGAATTTCGTTTTATTAATTTCAGCCCAGTTTTGTTGTTTATCAAGGTCCTTTTGTATTCTGTTCCTATTTTCCTATGTATTATCTACTGCTCTCAGTTTTGTACCATCTGCGAATCTGATAACGATTCTGTCCACCCTGTCATCTAATATAATGATAACATTATTGAAGAGTGTTCATGCCAGGACACAACCCTGTAGCACTCCACTTGAGACTTACCTCTAATTTGAGGACAGCCACAGATTCGAATTCTTTGAGCATGGTTTTCCTATAAATTATGGATCCTTCTGATGGTGTTTCCTTCTATTCCATATTTAGTCAGCTTGTTAATCTAAATGTAATGGGGGTCCTTACAAAATGCTTTGCTGAATTCCAGATGAATGACATCCACAGTGTTCCCACTGTCTACTTCACTAGTGACCTGCTTTTTGTTTTTAAAGATATAGTTAGTTTGGCAGGATTTGTTCTTGAAAGACCCATGCTGGCTCCTACTGATCACTGGATTGTCATCAAAATACTTGCACAGAGACTCCTGTGTTATCCATTCTAGTATTTTCATGGTATTGAGGTCAGCCTGACTGGCCTGTAGTTTCCTAGATCTTCTTTTTTGCCCCCTCCTTTTTTTTTTTGAAGAGAGGGACAATGTTTGCTTGTCTCCAGTCCTCTGGCACCTCACCTGTTCTCCAGGATTCCGCAGAAACGATGGCCTAAACCATGGACATCAATGTCTATCAGATCCACACATCTGAGGAAGTAGACTAGGCCTAGGACAGCTTGTGCTGCAAACTTCTTTCTCTCAGGTGGCCTCTTTGCTTACACTCCCAGAAGACATTAAAGCTGTTAGTTGGTATTATCATACAGCTGTTATTCAACTATAGTTAAAAAACAGCAACTATGTCTCAGGCTATAATTAGGTAGCGTGCTGTATTTTAGCATGCTGTTTTGTGCTGTAAGCCTTCACTTATCATAGAATCATAGAATCATAGAAATGTAGAGTTGGAAGAGACCCCAGGGGCCATCGAGTCCAACCCCGTGCCATGCAGGAACACCCTCAAAGCACTCCCTTTGACAGATGGCCATCCAGCCTCTGCTTAAAAACCTCCAAAGAAGGAGACTCCACCACACTCCACTGAGGCAGCATATTCCACTGCCGGACAGCTCTGACCGTCAGGAAGTTCTTCCTGAGGTTCAAGTGGAATCTCCTTTCCTGCAGCTTAAATCCATGTCCTGGTCTCTGGAGCGCTAGAGAACAAGCCTGCTCCCTCCTCAACATGACATCCCTTCAGACATTTAACCATGGCTATCCTGTCCCCTCTTAACCTTCTCTTCTGAAGACTAAACATTCCCAGCTCCCTGAGCCACTCCTCATAGGCCTTCATGGATTCCAGACCCTCCACCATTTTGGTTGCCCTCCTCTGGACATGTTCCAGCTTGTCGACATCCTTCTTGAATTGAGGTGCCCAGAACTGGACACAGGATTCCAAATGAGGCCTAACCAATGCAGAATAGAGTGGTACCATCACCTTCCTCGATCTAGACACCAGACTCCTATTGATGCAACCCAGAATCACATTGGCTTTCTTGGCTGCCGCATCACACTGCTGACTCTTGTTCAGCCTGTGGTCCACCAAGACTCCTAGATCCTTTCCACACATCCTGCTATCCAGCCACACGTCCCCCATCCTATACTTGTGACTTTCATTTTTTCTGCCCAATTGCAGGACCCTATATTTCTCTCTGTTGAAATTCATTTTGTTAGCTTTGAGCCAGCTCTCCGATCTGTCATGGTCGTATTGAAATTTGATCCTATCCTCTGGTGTGTTAGCAGCCCCCCCCCCAAGATTTACAGGAAATACTTTCTAAATTGAACCTATTAGTTTGTATTCTATCCTCTGGTGCAGCAAAAAACAAGCTTGCCCAACTTCTACATGACATCCCTTTAGATATTTAAAGATATCTTCCCCAACCTAAACATCTCCAGCTCCCTAAATCATTCCTCGTAAGACTTGGTTTCCAGAACTTTGATTATCTTGGTCTCTGTTCTCTGGACACGTTTGTCGACATCCTTCTTGAACTGTGGTGACCAGAACTGGGAACGGTATTCTAGACAAGGTCAAAGCAGGATAAAGTGGACTTGCTGCTTCCCAACTCTTGTTGGTGCAACCCAGAATGGTGTGGTAAGACAGCTTCTAAAAAAACCTCCCTGGAGCCTCTGACCTTAAACAACTACAGATAGTATCAAATCTCCCTTGTCTGGGCAAGGTGATTGAGACGGCAGTGGCCTCCCAACCCCAGGCAGTCTCAGATGATGCAAGTTATGCAGCCCTACTGTATTTCAAACTGACTTCAGAGGAGAATACAGAGCTGAGACTGCTGTGGTCAATTTAGCAGATCGTCTTGGCCTGAACATTGACAGAAGGTGCGTGTCCCTGCTGTTGCTTTTGGACCACTCACTGGCATTCATAGAATCGTAGAAATGTAGAGTTGGAAGAGACCACACGGGCCATCCAGCCCAACCCCCTGCCATGCAGGAACACCCTCAAAGCACTCCCGACAGACGGTCATCCAGCCTCTGCTTAAAAACCTCCAAAGAAGGAGACTCCGCTACACTCCGAGGCAGCATATTCCACTGCCGGACAGCCCTGACTGTCAGGAAGTTCTTCCTGAGGTTCAGGTAGAATCTCCTTTCCTGCAGCTTGAATCCATTGCTCCTTGTCCTTGTCTCTGGAGCAGTAGAAAACAAGCCCTCTCCCTCCTCTACATGGCATCCCTTCAAATATGTAAACATGGCTGTCATGTCCCCACTTGAGAACTTCTTGTAAAGCAAAAATGTCTGATAATTTTAGACCAAGCTCTATTCTCTTTGGGGGTCACATACTTCATGGTTATTTACCTAAGGGCTGCAGTTCCACGCAGAGTTACTTGGGTGTACATCTCACTGAGCTGAATGGGGCTTGCTTCTGAGTACACACACTGTGCTACTTAGGTGTGCAAGAAGGGGGATGGACAATGTTGGTAGGTCTAGGGGCAAAGTTACTCCCTCTCCCCCGCCCCCGGGAGCTGCACAGGCCACAAAGATTGCAAAAAATAACCCCTAAACCAGAGTTTTCCAAACTTTTCATGTTGGTGACACACTTTTTAGACATGTATCATTTCATGACACAGTAATTCAGTAAGTGGAGGCAGCCCCTCTACCTGCCCCTGGCCCACCGCCGCCCTTGTTGGGGTCTTGCTTGGCCTGGGAGGCAGCCTGTCCACCTGGACTTGTCTCACTGCCGCAGCCCTTGCTAGGGTCTTCCTTGGCCTCGGGTGTGGCAGTGGCAGAGGCAGCCCCTTCACCTGGACCTGGCCTGCCGTGGTGGCGGCAGCAGGAAGGGCACCTGTTACATTCGTGTGACACACCTACACACTGCAGGTAACACACTAACATGTCGTGACACATAGTTTGGAAAACTCTGCCCTAAACCCTAAAGAACAACAAAACCGAAACCAGATATAAGTAAGGTTACCAGTGTAGGATTACCCCAGGTTTTGAGGTTTCCGGTCCAAAAGCAGAGACCATGAGGACAGCCCATGGTTATCTTATTAATTGTTATCCATTAAGTACCAGCCGCAGTTGCTCACAGCTTGTCTCATGCCCACACACGCACCACGCATGTTTTTCAGGATGAGAGAGAGTGAGCATATTTTCCTGTTTGAAAATTAAGATAGAAACTTATAGAGGTTGTTCTCAGATGAAGTTGAAATGAGAGGAAATGACCCCTTCTTGCCTTGGTTTTTCTCTCTCCTCCTCCCACTTTCCCCCTTTGCCTTCAGCTTTCTCCCATTGCTGCAAACTGAATTCAAAGTGCAAAAGTAGTCTGCATTCAACTCAGCAACAGGGAGAGGGGAGGACTGGGCAGAATCTCTCCCTTCTCAGTCAGCTCAGGCAAAAGCAAAACGTTGAACAACTTTTCCTAGGTCATGTTTTCTTCATCATTAAGAACTTCTGACATTTTGATCTCACCCTGATATTAATTGGCCACACACATCCCAGTTTTCATTGGTGAAATGTTGGAGGGCATGGAAGTGAAAGACTGCAGAAACTTGTATGGTTTGTAAGGCTCAGAGGCTGTTACAGAGAAATACTGTAGAAGTTACTTGCTCCTTATTTAGCACAGGCTCACCATGAGGGAGTCTTGAAGGCACAAGGAGAAGGGAGGGATGATAATGTTCTCTCAGTGCTGATGCTGCTAAAAAAACTTCCAGCTTGACTGAAGATGATGAAGAATTAAAAATAGGGAGGCTGAGTGGGAGTAAAAAGCCTTTGTGAAAAGAAGCTTCCCTGCCAGAGGATTTGTCAGCTGAAGTATACCTGTTTAGATGCTTTCACACCAAGTTGCTGCAACTTGAGGGTTTTTTTATATATATATATATATTTATATATAAATAAATAAATAAATAAATAAATAAAAAAAACAATGAAACAAACAATGGTTAAAAGTCACAAGGCTAGCAAAAGTTGCAGACGTCACCAGAAAATAGAATGAAAGGCTTGTGGTTGTGATTCATTCCCAGTAGTGTCCTAGAGTGTCCTGGGTTGCATTGGCGACCTGGGTTTTGAGTGGGTGACTGACAACAGGAAGGTGGATGTTGTAAACTAAGTCATAGGCTTAGGATAATTCAAACTTGGTTTGCTCCAGGAGATGCAAGAATGACGTCTGGCCCTCTGCACAATTGCAACATATGGAGCTAGTGTGACTGTGAGCCACTGATGGAAGCACGAGGCCCAAAGATGGGCTGACGTTGTGTCTGAATGGTCACATTTGTGGTTTCTGACTGGTTGGTAAACTGGAATTAAAAAAAAGTGAGCAAGTTTCCTCCGCATTTACCAGCCTTTAAGGTTCTACTGGTCTTTTGGTTACTGTTTTTGCTGAAACAGAGCAATGGCACAATCTTTGCCACTTCTCTGTGAAGGTTTGTGTCACTGGAAGTTGGAAATAACTTGAAGGTGCACAACCACTGAAGACTTACAAGGATATCTTAGGGGTATGAAGAGCCACAGAAACCATTTTCAGGGGCCCCAGGGGGTGCATGGGCCACATTTCCCCCCACTCCAGGTAAAGATCCTAGTTTGCAGACAGTTCTTTCTTGAGACGCTTCTTTTGACGCTCTTGGGTTTTCACTGTGGAGTGGTCTGCGAATGCACATTGTTATCCTTCTGCTAAATGTGTGCCACTGTGCAAAGTCCTTTCACGTTAGGGGTTTGATTCCCCTGTCAGTTGGGCTCTGTGTTGTGCAAAATGCAGTGTCCAGTTTGGGTTGCCCATGTTCCAAGGAGGCTTAGTGTTCAGACCTACCACAGGTTCACAAGAGAGCCAATGGGGGAACAATGACAGAAAGGGGATGTTCAGGAGCAGAAGTGGGGCTGGTTGAATTTGACGGAAAAAACTGCGAGTGGTGTTGGTGGATGGCGATTGCAATACTCTATAAATAATACCTCTGAGGGAGGAGAGGTCGAGGAGTCTGTGGGCAAGAAAACTCAGCAGATATGCATTCCTTGTTATGTGTCATCAACTCAGTTTGGATTTATGGCAGCCCCACAACTGAGAGACCTTCAAGAGACACTGTTATTACAGATTAACACTAGCAACTAGATTAGCCAATAGCAAGTTTTAGACTGAATCATAGAATCTTAGAGTTGGAAGAGACCCTAAGGGCCATCCAGTCCAACCCCCTTCTTCCATAGAGGAGGACAAAATCAAGGCACCCCCTTTAACAGATGGCTTTCCAGCCTCTGTTTAAAAACCTCCAAAGAAAGAGATTCTACCACACTCCTGGGCAGCAGTGGATCCCACTCTCGGACTCATCTTTTCATACAGAAGTTCTTCCTAATGTTTTGCTGGAATCTCTTTCTCCGTAGTCTAAATACATTGCTCCAAGTCCTGGTCTCTGGAGCAGCAGAAAACAGGCTTGCTCCATGTTCCACATGACATCCTTTCAAATGTATAAATGTGGCTGTCATATCCCCTCCTAACTTTCTCTTCTCCAGACTAAACATACCCAGCTCCCTAAGCTGTTCTTCACAGGGCTTCATGGTTTTGCTTGGTTTTTAATCATTAAAGCCCTCTATGACTCAGGTCTGGGTTACCTGAAGGGCTGTACTCTCCCGAGCTAATCTGGCTGTGTTTCGGAAGCCTCTGCAGAGGCCTTGAATCATAGAATCATAGAATCATAGAAATGTAGAGTTGGAAGAGACCCCAGGGGCCATCCAGTCCAACCCCTTTCTGCCATGCAGGAACATCCTGAAAGCACTCCCGACAGATGGCCATCCAGCCTCTGCTTAAAAACCTCCAAGGAAGGAGACTCCACCACTCTCCGAGGCAGCAGATTCCACTGCCAGATAGCCCTGACCGTCAGGAAGTTCTTCCTGAGGTTCCAGTGGAATCTCCTTTCCGGCAGCTTGAATCCATTGTTCCTTGTCCTTGTCTCTGGAGCAGCAGAAAACAAGCCCTCTCCTTCCTCTACATGGCATCCCTTCAAATATTTAAACATGGCTCTCATGTCCCCTCTTAACCTTCTCTTCTGCAGACTAAGCATACCCAGCTCTCTAAACTGGAAACCATTTATGGATACTTTGAGCAATCACAAATCTAATAATGTAATAATCCTCACAGGGCTTCATGGCTTCCAGGCCTCTCACCATTTTGGTCGCCCTCCTCTGGACTTGCTCCAGCTTGACCAGATCCTTCTTTTTGAATTGGGGTGCCCAGAACTGGACACAGGATTCAAGATGAGGTCTAACCAAAGCAGAATAGAGTGGTACCAGTACCTCTCTCGATCTCGACACTATACTCCTATTGATGCAACCGAGAATCGCATTGGCTTTCTTGGCTGCCACATCAGACTGCTGACTCAGGTTCAGCTTGTGGTCTATTAAGACTCCTAGATCCCTTTCACACGTACTGCTATACAGCCATGTGTCCCTCATCCTATATTTGTGCATTCCATTTTTTCTGCCCAGGTGTAGGACCTTACACTTCTCTCTGTTGAATTTCATTTTGTTAGCCTTGGCCCAGCTCTCCAATCTGTCCAGGTCTTTTTGAATTTTGATCCTGTCCTCTGGCGTATTAGCAACCCCTCCCAATTTGGTGACTTGCTCTCATTCCCTCCTCTCTCAAGGGTACGCCTGGTGGGAACACGGAAGAGGCTTTTTTGGGGGCTGCTCTCCAGTCTCTGAAACTCCATTCCCAGAGGCTGGCTCTTTCCTGGCTATTTTTCCACAGGCAAGCTAAGACTTTTTTTTATTTGGCAGGCTGTTACGCTGATTTCTGGAGTCCCAGGAGGGACACCTCTATGTGCTCACAATGGGGGAATGGGAATTAGCAGAGCACAAGCTAAGCAATACAAGAGGCAGGGCAACCTAGTGAGATCTTGAACCCAATGTCTACGAGGTCAGGTCGAGTCTATGAGCAAACGGAAGTAAATTAAAATTGTTTTCCTTTATTTTGATAACACAGTCACAACGGATGTATGCAAACACACTCACACAGACCTAAGAAAGAAAAGTGGGAGTTGGATAGAGGGTTTTAAGAGGGGTTTTTGCATGGGAAATACTACACCTGTCCTGAAGCCTGGATAGTCTGAAGAAAAGTCCGTAGAAGTGGAGATTCTCAGCTTATGGAGCTGAGCGGAAGGCTCAGCAAACGGAGCAACAGCAAGGCAGGATGGAAGCCAGGAGTGATCTGAGGAAGCGCTCAAAATCAGGGGGTCTTATAGGGGAAAACGTGCCTGTAGGCTAGTCCGTTCCTGGGGAATACAGTGACTGGAGATAAAGCCTCCGAAAGGTCAGTACCTTGCATGATTGAATTATGCCAGCGTTGTCAATAGAGTGGCCAGTATGCAAACGCAGAGCGCTTGAGAGTTGAGTATTCGGCTCGTCAAGCTGCCTGCTCGGGGCAGGGAGTCTTTTGTAAACAGCGTGCATACATAATGTGATCTTAAGAAAGTACTTGCCTGGAGGTCTCCTGAAGCTGCAGTCCAGGAAATATTGGCCTGCCTGGATTGGTTTTGAAGGGTTCAGCTATTTTCAGCTATGCCCGCGTGCGTGCTTTTGTCCGGGGGCCTCGCCAGCACATGGAGAGGAATGGGTAGTGAAGGCCAAATTCTTGATATCAAATGATATCTAGTATACCACAAGTTCGGACTAGAAACTACAGTAACAAGGCCTTTGAAGACCAACTGCTCAAGGGGACTGGGCCTTGCAGGACTGTGCTGCTTTCTCTTATCTGTGTTTCCTTGTTGTTTTCAGTAGCTATGTTTTGTTACACCAGTTTTAATTTTATGGATTGTTTAATGATACTTTTAATGTTTGCATATATTCCTTTTAACTGTTGTAAGCTGCCTTGAGTCCCAGAGTGGGAAAGGGCAAGAGGAAGCGCAACAACACCAACATCAATATCATGTGCACGCGCTCTCTTTGAAATTCTTTTTTTTCCCCGGTAGACTGGAGTAGAGAGTGCCTTTGAGCATTGAAAGACTCTGTTTCCTCCTTGCCAGAATAAATTCCCACAGGATGCGTATCTTGGGTTTCCCCAGAGTCAAGCTCTTACCTTTTAAAGAAAGAAACAAACAAAAATACTGAGAATTATGGGATGCAAAAAGCCCTAAACTCCGGGAGTCTTCCATGGTGTGTGTATTGCGTCCTCATTCTGCTGTTGTGCTGTGCGTTGCGATGTATTAGGACTCTTCCTTCTGGGACTCTGGGCAGGGGGCTTAAAGGGCAAGTTGCGATGAGTGAATCCTGGGGAAGGACTGTTAGCTGTGGGGAGGGAAGGCAGCTTGTAGTAACGATGGAGGACCAAGCAAGGCCAGGGCACTGGGACTCAGAAGGGAAAGTTCGCAAAGTGAAGATGGATGGCAGTGGCTGGATAGCAGTACATGTGAAAGGGATCTAGGAGTCTTGGTGGACCACAAGCTGAACATGAGTCAGCAGTGTGATGCGGCAGCCAAGAAAGCCAATGTGATTCTTGGTTGCATCAATAGGAGTATGGTGTCTAGATCAAGGGAGGTAATGGTACCACTCTATTCTGCTTTGGTTAGAGCTCATCTGGAATCCTGTGTCCAGTTCTGGGCACCACAGTTCAAGAAGGGCATGGTCAAGCTGGAGCAAGTCCAAAGGAGGGCGACCAAAATGGTGAGGGGCCTGGAAACCATGCCCTAGGAGGATAGACTTAGACAGCTGGGTATGTTTAGTCTGCAGAAGAGAAGGTTGAGAGGGGACATGCTAGCCATGTTTAAATATTTGAAGGGAGGTCATGTCGAGGAGGGAGTGGGCTTGTTTTCTGCTGCTCCAGAGACCAGGACAAGGAGCAATGGATTCAAGCTGCAGGAAAGGAGATTCCACTTGAACCTCAGGAAGAACTTCCTGACGGTCAGGGCTGTCCGGCAGTGCAATCTGTTTTCTCAGTGGAGTGTGGTGGAGTCTCCTTTGGAGGTTTCGAAGCAGAGGCTGGATGGCCATCTGTCGGGAGTGCTTTGAGGGTGTTCCTGCATGGCAGGGGGTTGGACTGGATGGCCCCTGGGGTCTCTTCCAACTCTGCATTTCTATGATTTTATGATTCTATGATAGTAAGATAGCGAGTGGCTGACTGAGACCCTCTGGCTCAGGATAATCCACTCTAGCCTCTTCCAGCCTGGTGCCTTCCAGGGGAGTAGGACTGCTGTTATCCCTAGACGGCAGGGGCTAACTCAGACTGCAGATGGTTCATAAGGCTTGTAGAGTTGGAAGGGACCCCCTTTCTTTGAACCACAGGAATCCAGAGCTAAAGTGCCTTTGAAAGGGGGTGATGGGAGCTGTACTCAGAACATCTGGAAGGTAATTCCATTTCTCCCCCCCCAAAAAAAGGGTAAATGGTAAACATGTCTAGGAGTATATGTGTCCGAAGCAATCTCAGCAATCTGCAGTCAGCCACTGTATGTACTGGATAGGCCTTTGGTCTGAGGCAGCATAGAATTACAGAATCAGAGTTGGAGAGCATCCCAAGGGTAATTTAGCCCAACCTTCTGACAAGTGCAGGAACTGACCACTTAAACATCCCATCCCATTGTTTTTGGTTGTTTTACTTGTAAAGCACAGTGTGCGTGGATGTCGATAAATAAATGAATAGCTAAAGATGATGATGAGCAGCAGCAGCAGCGCTGGTTTAGAATTCTCAGCCAGGATCTCTAATACCTTCCCCAAACTACAACACCCAGAGTCCCATGGATGTTGCGATGGCTGTTAAAGTGGAATTGTAGCGCTATGATTCTCTAGTGAGAATGGTCTGAAGATGAAGTCTGGACAAATGGAGATGAAGGGAGCTCTGTAGAAGCCCATCTCTTGGAAAGAACACTTTGCACATGCTTAAGGCAGTCTTTCTCATCTACTTATTTTGACCTTGAGTTGTAGCACTGAAAAGAGGCCAGCTCGCGGCTGATTCCTGGCTGCAGAGCAGTTCAGGGAGTGGGAATAGACGGAGACTGAGCCGTGGGGGATGACTCAGCAGTGCTGCTCTTGGTAGTTGTTTCTCAGAGGAAGTGAAAGGAATTTGTTTGTCAAATGAAACTGGGTAACGTGTTATGCTTGTGTGTGCACAGCAAAGCCAGCTTTTAGGCATTGGGAAAGAATCTGTGGCTGCAAAAAATAAAGTGTGACTTGCGTTTGTGTGTGAATGTTTCAGGAAGCTCAAATTAGCTGAGTTTCTGCTATTTTTACCCTGCGTTCAGGGGAAAAAATCCAGAGGAAAGGTTCTGATGTCCTAATTCTGTTGCACTGGAGTATTAGACAAAATTAGTTTCCAATGACTTCTGAATGTCTTCTCAGTCTTTCTCAGCTTCCCACATTATATTACCCTTTTCTAGCACCCTGAAAAAATTGGGACTCCCAACCAGACCTTGGGAAAAATTACTTTTTAGGGACTAGGACTGTCAGAACTGACTGCAGTTTCCTGAATCCCCAAACCATTGGGACTCTCTGGTTGGAGGTTGTTTAAAAACCTCTGAAGAAGGAGACTCCAACACACTTCCAGGCAGGAGTGTGTTCCATAGCATGGCTAGCTGGGGGATTCTGGGAATTGTAGTCCCCAAAAAGTAAGATTCTGAAGCTTTAATGCAGTCCTGTTTTTTTTTTAAGCATGATTTTATTTATTACTTTACATGTTCTAGTTTTTTCTGCCCTGGATGATTTCAAACTTTTATTTGGGAAGCTGTTCAGAGACCTTCAGCTATCTCATCAAGAAGCAAATCCATAAATACGCCCAGGCTGAATGTTCACCATTGCTCCTGCTTCAGCAGATGATGATATTTACAAACGGCAAAGATTTTTCCTCTGTGTTAAAAGAATTAAGAAATTGAAGTTCCTGGGTGCATGAATCCCTTTCAAGTCCAGGGATCAAATTGGAAAGAGTGACCTCTTCTTATTCTTCAAAAAAACTGGAAACCATTTATGGATACTTTGAGCAATCACAAATCTAATAATGTAATAATCTCTGGTTATGATTAGATAGTAGTAATTCTATTAAGCTGATTGTACACAGATCTGTAATAATAGAATGAGATATGGAATATTAATCCATTTTTCCCCTTTCATTAGTTTGTGCGAGTAAAAATTCTTTCGTGTTTTAGTTAGTGTAGTTAGGAGGTGTTCAGTGTAGTATATTTGTTTTTTTCTAACGAGTTTTGTTATTATGTCTTAGTTTTAGTTACACATGTATATCTATAGTTTGTTTTCTTTTCTTTGATTCCCTTTTTTTGCTCTGGAGTTGTAAATTAGTTTCTTTGTATCTCTGAACTAAAATGAATAAATATTCCATCTGGAAAAAAAAGTCAGAGTGGGAGCTCCTGTAAATGTTGCAGATAAACAGGAGATGATGTTGGGGACTAGTGGTGAAGTGTGTGTGAAAGAGAGATGGAGGGAACGAGACTGTCCCTATTTATAGCCACAGGAAGTTCTGTTTTCAGTCTTCATTCCAGAGTCATTCTTGGGCTCCAGAGCGTTCTCAGGGTCATGAATGGGCAGCTTTTATTCTGTGAGAACAGAGGGCCTTGCAGGAAGAGAGACGGAGTCGGTAGGCAGGCCTGAGCTGGAATTGTAGACCATCACAGTGCCCTTGAGTTGCATGTCCAGCTTCTTCTCTGTCTTGGAAAATAGCCCTTATTAACTCTTCTCCTAGGCCTGGCCTCTTATTTTTACAACACTGTTTCTGGGTAGGAGTTGGGCCTGGGATTCTATTATTCATTTATTTATTTTAGTGTGCCCTGTAGTTGGATACAAACGGCTGTCAATTTACAGCAACCCCGTGAACTCCATAGGCAAGGAATCCTCAGAAGTAATTTTGCATGTTCCTTCCTCTGAAATAGAGCCTGTGCTTGTATTCCTACCATTTCACAGATCCTCACGTCTGAGGGTCTGAGAGATGAACAAGCAGGAGCATCACCACGGCTTCGAAGGCAGGAGCAGGTGGCTGGCAGCAAAACATTCTGGTTTCTAGAGGTTTTCAGATTTCCAGGCAAGGGACACTGAACCTGTATCTCCACCTCAATGGTGCTGCTAGATCCTCCTCAGTTTTATGCTGAAGCAGACAGAGACGGCCTTGCGCCCTTGATCCTAACCCATCTTTTTCCTCCTACTTGGTTAAGCAGAGATTGCAACAATTCAGGTTTTCCCCTTCAGCTCTGTTGGGTTTGGGGTTGCCCAGGCCAAAGAAGCAATTAAGCAATACATCAGGGGCTCAGCCTTGCCAGGAGACAGAGCAAGAACACAATAACTCCAGCTGATGACCTTCATCTCTGGAGATTCCCTGTTTCCACAGAACTTTTACTTTGGCCTGTTTCATCATTCTGCCGTCAGCTTTTCTGGAAGGGAGATACTTACAAATCCCTTTGGTACAGCATATCTGTCCTTTCCAGTCAGACATGGTTAAAGAAACCTCCGGGCAGTTGATTAAAGAGATGCATTCTCAGTCTATAGATTCATTTTTGGAAAGGTTTCCAGCAGGCTTGATGTATCTCTTCTGTCCTCTCAGATTCCTCTGAAAAATCTCTTTTTAAAGTTTCAAAATTATGCATGTGGTGGTGTTGCCAGCTTTTCAGAATAGAAATGAGGGACACTTGAAGCTCATGACGTGCAGGGTTGACAAGTATTGAGCCAGCGCGGTTTGAGTGTTGGACTAGGACTCTGGGAAACAGGGGTTCAAGTCCATGTTCAGCCATGGAAGCTCATTGGGTCGCCTTGAGCAAGCCACACTCTCTTGGCAGCCTTAGCTGAAGACAAGCAGGGGCACCCCAAAATTTCTGGTGGCGCACCAAACAGTGGTGGCACACCAGAGCCTCCTCCACACCAGAATTTCAGATATGTGAGCATTTTTTCAGTGCAGTGACTGAGGCTGCGTGTAAGACAGTGTCAGAGAGTCAATGGTGTGTAGTGGCCCAGGCTATTAAGCTCCGGGATAACAGGGTTCAGATTCCAGCTCAGCCATGGAAACCCAATGGGAAATCTTAGGCAAGTCCCATGCTCTTTAATTCAAGAGAAAATTGATGGCAAAGCACTTAAGAGACAGTGGGGAGGGGTAGTGGTTTGATGGTTCGAATAGGATTCTGGGCAACCAGGGTTTGAATCCCCACTCAGCCTTGGGTAAGTCACACTCTCTCAACCTCAGAGGACGTCAATGTTGGCAAACCCCCTCTGGAGAAATCTTGCCAAGGAAACCCTAGGAGGGGGTCTCCCTAAGTCAGTTTGAAGGTACTTTCCAGCCTTTAAACGGGGGCGGGGGGCATGCCTTATAATCAGGGTCACTGGGCAATCCTTGTATGCTAGAATGTTCCATTAAGAGCAAGCTGGTCAAATACCATCATGGCTCACCCTGATTCTGGTGAAAGCTATTGAGTATTGATTTAGAGGTTAGCCATTGATCTGCCATGTGTGCATATGGGTGTGTCTGCAGGAATTTTTGTGCTTGTGAACTTTCATTTATCTTGATTTTCTGCTATGATCTGCTTGTTTTGTTTTGTGACTGGTCTGTGATTGTAATCAAGTTCACTGAATGACTAGCACAGCTCTTTCCTTAAAAATGTTTCCTAAGCCCTTAAATTGTGGTTGTTTATTCGGCCATTTTGGCAGAAAACAAGCAAAGCCCAGTTTTGGAAAAGTGCCCATTTTGGCGGCACAAAACTGATGTCAAGCTGGACCATGTCCAGAGGTGGCTGACCAAAATGGTGAAAGGCCTGGAAACCATGAAGCCCTATGAGGAGTGGCTCAGGGAGCTGGGGATGTTTAGCCAGGAGAAGAGAAGGTAAAGAGGGGTCATGATAGCCATTTTTAAATATTTGAAGGGATGTCATGTGGAGGATGGAGCAAGCCTATTTTGTGTTGCTCCAGAGACTAGGACAAGGAGCTATGGATTCAAGCTGCAAGAAAGGAGATTCCACCTAAACTTGAGGAGGAACTTCCTGGCAGTAAGAGCAGTTTGACAATGGAATATGCTGTGGCCTGGGAGTGTGGTGGAGTCTCCTCCTCCTTCGGAGATTTTTAAGCAGAGGCTGGACGGCCATTTGTCAAGAGGAGTGCTTTGATGGTATCTGCCTGCATGGCAGAAGGGGGTTGGACTGGATGGTCCTGGGAGCCTTTTCCAACTTTAAGATTCTGTGATTGTGGGTGCATTTATTGGTACCCCAAGGGTCTCATTTTGCCTTCTCTGTGGCTACACTTTTGCAGGCAACTAGCCTGAATCACAAGTGTGAGAATGTGAAAGATAATTACATCAATAGAAATAAAAGGAAAATGAGGAAAGGAATAAAGCAGAAGTTGAGCCCTTCTTTTTTTTTTGAAGTGTTTTATTCCTAGCAGCTTTATTCCTAGCAGCTCCTTGTAAGACTTTGCATTTCTGATGAAAAGCTGAAGAGTTTGCATTTCTGACAGAGAGCCCTTGTTAAACAAATGTTTAGTGTGTTTTATGAGTTGATTTGATGAGTGTTTGCTGAGAGGTAAGCACCAGCTGAGCTGTTTTTTTTTGCAATTTGGATTAGAGCAGGGTTTCTCTCTCTAGCTACTTTTTTACAGTTTGGCTGCACAGTGTGTGTGTCCAAGTAGAACAGAAGTCCCTGGCCACTGTTTTTGTATTTGGAAGTTGTTGCATCTAAAGAAATGGACTGGAGCCCACAAAACCTTATAGAAAAATAAATTGGTTAGTCTTAAAGATGGCACTCGATTTTTTCCTTCTTTATATACTGAAACAGACTAACTCTCTCTCTCTGAAAACAAAGAAGTGTTTATATTTCTCAAAGCAGAGGCATCTTTCTTTACCACTTCGTTCTGTGGTGACTTGAAACCATAGGACATTTGTATGGTGGGATTCAGGGCAGATAAATGGTGTCTTCACAGAGCACATACTTGAGGTGTGGGGTTTGTTACCACAGCAGAAATTGGCACCTGGACACACCCATGTTTCTTTGTTGTTATGTGCCCTCAAGTTGTTCCCAGCCTAAGACAAACCTGTCGTGGAGTTTTCTTGGCAAGATGCGTTCAGAAGGGGTTTGCCTTTGCCTTTGCCTTTCTCAGAGGCTGAGAGAGTGTGACTTTCCCAAGGTCATCCTGTGGGTTTCTCTGGCAGAGTGGAGATTCGAACCCTGGTCTCTGGAGTCCAGTGGTCAAACAACTACACCACACTGGCTCTCTCCGTGCTTCTGGCTCATTGTTATAAAAGCATGGTTGTCCTCAGGGTGGTCATTTTGGCTATGCAGCAAAGTATAATGAAATCCCCCCAAAAATAAATTGTGGTTATAACCTTTATTCGGCCTACCTAAAGGCACAAAATACATTATACAAGCTTTTGAAGCTCAAAGTTTCTTCAGTAGGCCCCTGTGATTCCTTTTAGGGGGAGAATTATGATGATGGAGGGTCACAGGGACGTTAAAAGATGATTTTAAGAGGGTGGTGGAAAGAACTCGGATGCAGGTAAAGGCCATGGCCCCTTGCTGGCCTGGACTATGGAAAGGGCGAATTTGCCAAAGATTTAGTTACAAGCACCAGGAATGAAGTGACTAACGTATTGTGTTTTTTACCTTCCTAAGCTTGGCATTGATGCTAAATGACCCATCTCAGTTTTGGATTCCATGCCAAAACAAACTTGTTCATGCTACAAGTTCAGGAAAGAGCTGAAAGAAAAATACTAAACTTGCCAATATGTTTATTACTGGAAACTTCTCCTTGAGTTTTCTTCCTTTTGATCTTCTTCCAGGTGGTTAGATTTTTTTTCTTCCCATTGTCAGAAATCTGTTATAAAGAGTTTTAACCTGTTATAAAGAGTTAACCAAACAACCAGAAACGAACAGTGTAAAGCAACTGGATTGTTAAAAACTGATGTGAAGGGGGGTGCTGGGAACACCTGGCTGAAGGCAGCTAAATACGGCTCAGGGTGACAGTTTAAATTTTGAAATGAAGCCAGAGTTTTATTCGTTAAATATGTTGGGGCAACAAAGAGAGATAAGATGTCACCAGAAGACATTGTTGTATTTGATAACTGCTGCAAGATTGACATATGCACAATGTTGGAAAGAAAGGAACCATGTTGATATAAAAGAATGGAAATTAGAAGTTCTGGATATGATAGAGATAGAAAAGTTAACATTTTAACTGAAAATAAGTCTATCCAGAACTTTGAAAGGGAATGGAGAGAAGTCTTAAACTGGATAAAGATATAGTAATAAGAAAAGGAAAAGAATTAAGTAAGATTGTATGTAATATAAGGCAACAATGTAATAAGGCAGTGTAAGAAACCAGCAATGTGACAGTGTAAAATGCAACAATGTAAGATTACGTTTTGAACAGAAACTATGTATGAATGGAATGTAAATAAGTAGACTCAACTGGAAAAAAAGAAAAAGCTAGGAAGTGGGGAAAGAGGGGGTTTATTTTCATTTTAAACCTTAATAAAAAATATTTAAAAAAATAAAATAAATGCAGCTCAGAGCGTGCTGTGAGGGGGGAGTCTGGGTGAAAATAATATGCAAAGCCCCACAGAATCTGTCTCTGGGAGAGCAGATACAGTTTAGGGCTGATAGAACTAGTGGATTTGATAGAGCAGGAGACAATCGACAGGGATAAGATTTGGATTTCACAGAGGCAGGGCAGTTGGTTGGAAAGAGAACTGACTGTTATGGGGAGCCATTGCTGAATAGATTGTCCGAGAGTGAATGTGTTATATTACTGAGTTTCAATACATCTATATTTGTCATTCCCCCCCCCCTTTTTTTAAATGTTTCTGCTGTTTCTTTCAAGCCTGGTAACAGGTTAGGCCATGTTTACTATTAAGAAACCACACAACAACACAGCCACAGGTTCACGTACAAGGGGTCATGCTGAAGCGCGGGAACCCAATCCAGAAAGGGATTCAGTGGAGAGAACAAGGGAAGGGCGAGTGGCAAGATTCCTAGGGTTGGAACTGTAGGCTCAGCCTGGGAAAAAGGATCTGTCACAACTGGTTCGTGGAGGTATTTTTTTCTGCTGGAAACTTGCAAAGCTTCTCATGGGGCTGCAGAACTTAAGAAAAGCAGAAATTGGATGCAAATGCCTAGGTAGTCAGGTAGTACATGGCAGTGTTTCTGTTCCTCTGAGGCTGTTGTTATCTTACCTGCTTGCTTGCTGTCAAGTACTCAAGAGAAAGAAGAAAAAGAAGAAAAAAGGCAGTTGCTGTGATTGTGGGTACAGTGAGTGCTGTAGGCTCTATTTCAGAGGAAGGAACTTGCAAAAACACCTCTGAGGATTCCTTGCCTACAAAAACCGCAGGAGATTCATGGGGTCACTACAAGTTGACAGGTGAGTTGAAGGCGTGAACACACACAAGAGGCCCAAACACCCCAAAGGCACCAGATCCCATCTGAGCTGGGAAGCTAAGCAGGGTCAGTCCTGGTTAGTACTTGGATGGGAGAACCACCAACAAATACTGGTGAGGTAGGCTACATTTCAGAGAAAGGAACTGGCAAAACCCCCTCTGAGGGTTTGTTGCCGAAGAAAAAGCTTTAAAACTCACAGGGTCAACATTGGTTGACTGGTAACTTGAAAGCATAGACACATATACTGCCTATGTCCCTGTGACAAGATGCAGAACGATACCATCATTCACCAAGACCTTGGGAGGACCCTGCTGGATGTCAGTCCCATCTGAATACTAACCAGGCTTGACCCTACTTAGCTCCAAGATCAGAGGGGATGTGGTGCCTTTGGGGCAGTTCGGTGTCCCACTGAAATTGATGTACAGCCCTGTCTAAAAGACAAATGAATGGGTCTGAGAGCAACGCAAACCTGAACTCTTCCTGGAAGTCAGGATGACTCAGCTGAGGCTGTTGTGCTTTGGCCATATCATGAGAAGACCTGGCTCACAAGAATAGACAATAATGCTTGGGAAGGTGGAAGGGAGTAGGAAAAGAGGAAGAGCCCATTACAGGTCCGCGGACTCCCAGCCACAAGGGCTGCCCTGAGTCTGCAGGAATCGAGCAGGGCTATTGGTGAGAGGGTGACTTGTATTTCTGCCATTCGGAGGGTCACCATAAGTCAAAGTCAACTTGACAGCAGCTAGCAGCAACAGCCAGCATGTTTTACATCAGGCTCGGTGTCTCGTGATTGTTTTCGTAAGAGGGTCAAAGGCACAAACTGGTTCTGGCAAAGGAGGAAGGAAGGAAATGTCTTCCTCCCCTCCTAAACGCTCAGCATGTAACTGACTTTTGTGGTTTTACTGGTGACAGAAGGACTGAGACCCTGCTTGGTTTGTGTCATGGGGCTCCAGTCTGTCCCCTGTGGCAGAGCTGCTGGGCGTCATGGTTAGAGTGCCAGCTCTGGCCTGGGGAGAGCTGTGAGCGGATTCTCTGCTCAGTAGTCAAGTTTCCGTCTCTGCTTAGTCTACTTTGCAGGGTTGTTGTGAAGGTAAAGTAACTGTGTGTCTGTTGGCGGGGACGGAGGAGGAGCAGAGTCGGAGGACTGAGAGAGCCATGTCTGTGTCACAGACGCTTTTGGGAAGCAAGAGCAAGATAAAGATGGAAGAGATTGATAGACTGGCCTCTTTCTTGGTTTGGGGCCCTTTCACACGACACAGTTGATAGCACAATGATTCCATTTTAACTGCCGTGGGAACAACCTGTGGAGTCTGGGATTTGTAGTTTGGAGAGGCACATGAGATCTCTGACTGAGAATGCTAAATGCCCCTTGCTACACTGCAAATCCCAGGATTTGTCAGGATGGAACCATGAAGTTAAAGCAGAATCATAGTGTGGTCATTGTGTAGTGTGAATGAACCCCTAGACCTGCCAGGATTTATAGAGGTGGTGGGAGGAAATCAAGAGTGTCTTGATGGGATTTTTGTACTCCACCTTTGTCTTTATTGTTGCATTTTCTAATGCTTTCACATGAAGGAGTTTTAATAGGATGGGTAATTAAATTGTTTTAATTTTTTAAAGTCATTTTTTTAAACCAGCATTTTGTTTTGATCTAGTCTGTGAGCTGTCCTGGGTCCCCTGTTGGGAGAAAGGTTATATGTAAATTAGACAATTATGTAGATTAGATACATAGAAAGAGTTGATGATGTGTTGTTGTGTTGACTAGGCTCAAAAAGGACACAGTCCAACCAGAGTATAACTGATAGTTTATATATCTGTGCGTTGCCTTTCTTGTTTACAAGTTGATGATTTCATTGATAGAATCATAGAATCTTAAGAGTTGGAAGGGATCTCAAAGGCTATTCAGTTAGTCCATGTAGGAAGACACAATTGTTTTTATCATGTTTATTGTATTTGTATGATGGTTTTCTGCTGGGATGGCTTTAAAATATTTCAGTAAATACCTAGTAAAAATTAGTATATTAATTGATCAGAGGATGTGGAATATCCTCATCAAACTATTTTCCAGTCATTGGACATGTGTGTGCGTTGTGTTGTTTGAAGGGGGCTTAGTGCCAGATCTCCCTCAGGAGGGAAGTTTTTAATTAGGGTGCAAACACTGGGAAGGCTCTGTAGCTGACAGATGTTTGCTTTGTCTGGAAAGAGGAGGAGGGAGGCCTCCAAACATCTCGATTGCTAGGGAGGTTTGTTAAGGAAAAGCCAAATCCTTCATTGATCCCTTTCCCTATAACTCTCAAGAATCATTGGGCCTGTGACCTAGTGTTTCTGCTGACCACTGTGCAAGGTATGCTAACACACACACACACACTCAGAGAGCTTGCTTCATTGTGAGCCAGCTCAAATGTTACAGAACACTGGCAAGATTGGAAGGGATCCCAAGAGCTATTAAGTCCAACCCCCTGTTGGGGCAGAAATGCACATCTAAAGCACTTCGGAGAGAAACCCATCTGATGTCTGCTTAAAGACCCCCAAAGGAGACTCTAACGTGCTCCAATGAGGCAGCATATTCCACCGTCAAACTGCTCCTACCATCAAGGAGTTCTTCCTAAAGTTTAGGTGGAATCGTTTTCCATAGTTTGGAACCATTGCTCTATAGTGTCCTAGTCTCTGGTGCAGCAGAAAACAAGCTTGCCCTACCTTCCACGTGACATCCCTTTAGTTATTTAAAGGTAGCTCTCATATTGCTTATCTGTCTTCTCTTGTCCAAGCTAAACAGGTTCATTTTTTGTATGTTTTTAGCTTTATTGTTCTTTTTTTGAAATTGTCAGCTACTTTGAGACCCAAGTTTTGGGATTTAATAATAATGTGAGATATAGTAGTGGTAGTAGTGGTAGCAGCAGTAGCTAATAATAGTAATCGTCGTCGTCGTCGTAGTTGTAGTAGAATGGAGTCTAACCCTCCACTCAGTGCAGCAGGATTTCCAGTTAGAGCACCCCAAGAACAGGTAGGTCTCCAGTCTCCCTTTGAAGATGTCCAGAGAAAGAGACCCCATCACTTCTCTGTGTCGTGGATTCCATTGCCTAGCCGTTCTTACTGCCAAGAAGTTCCTTTTAAGATTCCATGAAAATCTGTTCTCCTGTAACTTAAAACCACCAGACCTGGTCCTACCATCTGGGGCAGCAGAGAACAAATCTGCCCCTCCCTTTTCTGTGACAAAAGTTGAGGAATTTAAAGAATGCAATCTCGTCTCCTCTTCACTAGGCTGAATCTGCCCAACTCCCTCAAACTCTTCTCATGTATATTGCTTTCCATACCTGCTCCAACTTGCCTAGATCCTTCTTAAAAGGAGGGCCCAGAACAGCATGAAGTACTCCAGATGAGCCCCCCAACTCATTCCTCATAATGCTTGGTTCCAGACCTTTGGCCATCTTGGTTACTCTTCTTGGGACACATTTCCAGCTTATTGATAACATTCTTAAACTGACATGCCCAGAAATGGACACAGGATTCCAGGTGAGGAGATCTGACCAAAGCAGAAGCGTGGGTCCTTTAATCCAGGCTTCAGATATCCACAAATATGGGTGAGCTTACAAAGCTGTGAAGCTAAAAGATTTATAAGCCAAATCATTAGCATGATCAATGCATGCTGTTTCTTAATGTAAATAGTATTTTGACCCAACTGCATTTGTCTTTCTAGAAGTGGATAGTTGAGTGCTTCAGCAAAGACAAAGGGAAGCCCAGTCTGTGAAATTCACACCTGATGCACACCCCTCTCCACACGGTCACATCAGACAGGGCAGGGCACAACTGAGAGGAAGGCTTTCTAAGTGGGTTTGTGGTTGCTGATTGATGCTCACACTCCATCAAAGCAGTGTGGAAGGACAAGTGAGAGAGAAGGTACAACAGCTGAGTGGAGGCAGAGTGAATATGTAAATTGGACACAGTGTCTTCTGGGGGTTAAACACGGATTTGGATTTCATTTGTTTCTTTGAAACCCACCCACACCCCCCCCAAAAAATTGGAGCAAATGTGACAAGGCCTAGGTCTTTTCAAAGGACGTTGCAAGGGACTAGGGATTACCACCAAGAAGTCCCCGTGTCTTAATGCATCTCAACCCCATTGCTCTTAATGTCTGTTTTTGAGGGTGCTCTTAGGCCCTTTCACACCTCAGAATTACAGTGCTGTGATTTCACTTTAACTTCTATTTCTGTCCTGTGGAATCCTGGATTTGCAGTTTGGGAGTGGCATTTAGAATTCTCTGCCAGAGTACTCTGATACCTTGCTAGACTACCACACCCAGGATTTCACAAAATGAAACAATGACAATTAAAGTGGAACAAAATGCTATTATTGTGTAATATGAATGGGCTCTTAGCCTATAAGCGTGAAGAGGTAGTCCCATCCTGTTAAGGGGTTAGTTTTCTTTCCATATTGAGGCTCATCTGGCTCCCACTTTGATACCATTTCTGTGCTAGGTAAAGATTTGTTGTTGTTGTTGTTGTTCTTTGTGGCCAAGTCAACTTTGACTCAAGGTGACTCTATGAATCAGAGACCTTCGAGAGCCTCAGACACCAACTACCCTGATCACGTCTTGTGAACTTAGAACAGCCATGGCTTCCTTGATTGAGTCTGCCCACCTGTAATGTGACCTTCCCAGAATCACAAAATCCTAAAGTTGGAAGAGACCCCAAGGGCTGTCCAGTCCAACCCCATTCTGCTATGCAGGAGGACACAATCAAGGGCCCCCCTTTGACAGATGGCCACCCAGCCTCTGCCTCAAAACCTCCAAAGAAGAAGACTCCAATACACTCCCATATTCCACTGTCAAACTGCTCTTACTGCCAGGAAGTTCTTCCTAATGTTTTGGTGGAATCTCTTTTCCGGTAGTTGAAGCTATTGCTCCATGTCCTAGTCTCTGGAGCAGCAGAAAACAAGCTTGCTCCATCCCTCATGTGACGTCCCTTCAAATATTTAAATGTGGCTATCATGTCCCCTCATATCCTTCTCCTCTCCAGGCTAAACACACCCAGTTTCCTAAGCTGTTCCTCATAAGGCTTCATGGTTTCCATCCCATGGTTCCCTCTTTTTTTCTACTGCCTTAGAGTATTAGTATATTTTCCAGTGAGTCATGTCGTCCCATGATATGTCCAAAGTCTGACAGCCTCAGTTTAGCCATCTTGGCTTCCAGAGACAATTTAGGCCTCATAACCCTATTTTTATTTCTTTTATTTTTCCATGATATCCACAGAATTCTCCTCCAGCACAGCATTTCAGATGAATTGATTCTCCTCCTGTCTGCTTGCTTTTTCGTTCAGCTTTGACCTTTATACCTAGAGCAAAGATCACCATTTTTAAAAAGGATTTCTAACTCTTTTAATAATTTCAGGATGTGGGAAGTTAGTGATTATTATGTTTATCTCCATTTTGAATCATTCTGCTGTGCTCCTCTTAACTGTTGAAATAATTTCTTGTTGTATTTTTGTCTTACCAGCTGCTCTGGGATTGTCCTTTGGTATCGAAATGTACAGGATTTTTTACTGCTAAGAAGTAAAGCCAAAGAACAGACGAGAAACAGACACTAAATAACAGACAGGGTCCTGGTTGCCTTGGCTGCCATTTTGGATGTTCAGAAAGCCGGCGGGTTGAACTGACAAGCTGCAAGAGGGATGAACTGACGCTTGAGGAGGCAGGCCTTTTGTCTGGGCTCCCTCACGGCCATGGCGGGAGGGCCCTTCCTGCCCATGGCGGAGTGGCTCCGGGCCCTCCACCTGGACCAGTACATCGAGAACTTTGAACGGAATGAGCTATGGTACGTGTCGGACTGCCAGCACCTGACGGACGACGCCTTAATGCAACTTGGGATCCTCTTGCCCGGTCACCGGAAGCGCATCCTGTCTGGCCTTCTGAAGGCGTTTTCGGAGTCCCTGGCCATCCAAGAGGTCCCCAAACTCCCTCCGAGGAGACCGATCCCCATGAAACGCAACATCTTCCGCACTGCCGTGGCCCCAGCCACTGTCGTTTCTCCTCCTTCGGTGGAGGAGGAAGAAGCCAGGAGGGACTTGGCGACAGGCAGGACCTCTCCTCCTTCCCGGGTGCCAGATACTGCTCTGGGTCTGGTTCCACCACCAATTCCTCCAAGGACCACCTGCCAGCCCCCAGTTAAGTTTTCCTCTCCTGCCCTCTCCGAACATCCTGCAACAGTGCCTTCCTTTGAGTCAGGCTCTCTGATGGATTTCACTTTTCCTTTGGTCACCCCTCAGCCGGCAGGAGAGACTCACTCCTGTGGAGGTGGCCATGACAACTTTTCCTGAACAGGCGGGTAGACCCATGCTGCCACCTCTGCCCGCCAAGCGCCACCACGTTGAGAGCAAACCCCCTCCCCAAAAGGCACCGCCTGTTCCCAGCCGACCCCCCACGTTGCCCCCTAGAGTTGTACATCAGAAGCCGGCCCTCAGGTAAGTGTGACTTTTTGGTACCTAGCTGGTCTCCGGCCGGAAAAATCGCAAGAGCTCCCTTTAATCCTCTGTATTTCTAGGGCGATGCTGCCATCTGGTGTTGAAATCATTCAGGTGCAGCCATTAGCCTTGGAGAACGAGAGAAGGAGAATTACAGGCAGAACTTCAGAGCCCTGGAATTGGGGGAGACCAGGGGTGTGGGTGCTTGAAATCCCCAAAGAATTGAAGAGGCACTGGGATCCCCAGAGATTACGCTGCGGGGTGAGGGGGATGAACCTCCTCCTGTAATGATCTGGCAAAATTGGGTTCCCAAGACTCCTGTGTAGCTGAGTCTCCTTGGGAATTATCTCTCAGAACTGTACTAAGTGGTTGAGCAGAAAGATGTATTAATATGTTAGTAACATTAATAAGAAATAAATACTATGTTGTTGTTGTCCCCTGCACCCTGGGAATAATAAGGGCTGCCTGACATCTGTCCTGCGTGTGCCTTTTTGGAAGTGAGTAACATAGGACACAGGGCAGGGACTGCTAAGTACACACTATGCTTGTAAGAATCTTTATGATTAAAGATGGTTCAGTGATAATGGGTGGGAAAAGTAGTTTGCTCTCTCCTTGCAAGGAGGCAAAATTTAATAACAACAAGTCTGCCAGTGTTGAACCCTCCCACACCTTAAAAAAAGTTAGAGAGTCATAGAGTTGGAGGAGACCACAACAGCCGTTGAGTCCAGCTCCCTTGCAAGAACGCATACTATAGAGTTATAGGGTCATAGAGCTGAGAGAGATCATAGAACCGGAAGAGTTCCAGGGTCTCTGCTAGGAGATGCCCTTTTTTTGGACCACGGCCCCCATAATCCCCCAGCCAATATAGAATCTGAGGACCCTAGAGTTGGATGGGACCTCAAGGACCATTCAGCCCAACCTCCTCCTCTTGTGCAAGAAGACACAGCCAAAGTACCCCCTTTGACAGATGACCGTCCAGCCTCTGTTTGTAAAACTCCAAAGAAGGACGGAGATTCCTCCACACTCCATTAAGGCAGCAGCGATTTCCACTGTTAAACAGCTCTTACAGACAGGAAATTCCTCCTAATGTTAAGGTGGAATCTCTTCCTGAAGTTGAAGCTGTTGCTCCATGTTCTAGTCTCTGGAGCAGCAGAAAACAGGCTTGCTCCCTTCTCCACATGACGTCCCTTCAAATATTTAAGCATAGCCACCGTGTCATCTCTTAGCCTTCTCTTCTCCAGGCAAAACATACCCCCATTTCCCTAAGCCGCTCCTCAGAAGGATTCATGGTTTCTTGGCCTTTGACCAGTCTGGTCTATGGAACATGGTCCTTGGCCTTCTGTGTTGTGGGATCCTGCTTTTCTCAAGTTTGTATGTGTTCATGGTCTTAACTGCTTCAGTTTCTTTTAATGTCTGAAGTAGTTCTATAGGTTTTTAGTTCATGACTACATTTTTACTACCTTGCTTTTTAATTTGTTTTGAATTTTGTATGCTGCATGAATATCCTTGGATAGAGGGTAGGATATAAACAAACAAACAAACAAACAAGAATGACAGCAAGCTGTAGTGCAAATCAGTACCTCTTCAAACCCCTGATTACAGAATTTGTGGTTGTTGTTTGTTTCTGACTTGTGGGGACCCTAAGGTGAGCCTGTCATGGGGTTTTCTTGGCAAGATTTGTTCAGAGGAGTTTGCCATTGTCTTCCTCTAAATCTGAGAGAGTCTGGCATGCCCAAGGTCACCCAGTGAATTCCCATGGCTGAGCAGAGATTCGAACCCTGGTTTCCAGAGTCATAATCCAAAGTTCAAACCGCTATACCATGCTGGCTCGGTTATGAGATAGCCTACTTTGAACTCCTGGAAATTCCAGGAATGCATACCAGTGGACATTCTGATAAACATGAGTGATAATGGCCTGCATGTGTCTTGAAAAGATCTTTTTCTGAGACCCAGGAGTTGCATGCTTCCAGGTAGGGTAGACCCCACTAAGCCAGACGAAGGAAAGATCTGAGCTCAGTTGAAGGCAGCTGCCTATTTTACAGGCGTTACTCATTTATTACAGATAGGTCCACCTGGAGCCCTTTAACACTGGACAAATGTGGCACTGTATTTCCATTTTAAGTGCTGTGGCTGCATCCTGTGGAATACTGGAATTTTTAGTTTGGAAGGCACTATGCAGCCTCTGGCTGAGAATTCATTGTCACTGTTCTTGTTGTCGTTGTGCGCCTTGAAGTTGTATCTGATGAAGCAGACTTAAGTCTACAAAAGCTTATGCTACCAACTTCTTTCTCTCAGGCCATTTCTGCATTAGCCTTTTATAGTGCTATTATTCCGCTTTCAACATCTTATAGAATCCTGGGGTTTGCAGTTCAGGGAGGGGCCTGAGGCCCCTCCCTGAACTGTAAACCTCAGGATTCCATACGATGTTGAAAGCGGAATAATAGCACTATAAAAGGCTAATGCAGAAACGGCCCAGTCTCAAAGGTGCTACAAGATGTAATGTAGTGAAAGTAATGCGCCCAGACATTGATATATCTTTGTTTTTCCCTTAAGGAGGGGTATGAATGTTTGTATATCGGTGACTGCATATAAGTAACAGCCTAAAAGTTTAACAGAGAGCCTGCTCATTCTTCCAGATAAATATCCTGAGATTCCAGTACTCAAGAATGCTTAAGTGGAATGTTGATGCTAATTTTGAGTGTCTGGATTTCACCATGATAAGTTGGATGCCCAAGTGGCCAGAAGGTGATAAAAGGGACCCAGACAGAAACAGATTAGCTGAAAAATGACAAAGGACCCTCAGTCCTTCAGTCTAAGGAGAGACGGTGAGGGAGGAACGATGCCTGTATCACTATTCCTATACGGAGAGGTTCGATTCATCTCCCAACAGATATATGATTCCCACCCGCAACTGGGATGTGGCTTAGTGAAGCTAGCCCCACCTTCACACCTGAGGTCCTGGTATTTCCCCTCCACAACTCTTAGGAAGCTGTGAGATGTTCCCTTTTGCCGCTTGGGCAGCATATCACGCTGCATGCCAAAGTTATAAATGAGGAAGGAAGGGAAGAGAAGAAGGGAAAAATGACACTCAAAATCAAGTACAAGTTACTCCTTTATGAGCCTAGAGGAACTCTAAGAGCATTCAGAGAGGCCCTTCTCTCTGTTGCATTGCAGTTCCTGGCTTACTTGGTGGGAACAAGGGAGACAGGGCCTTTTCAGTGGCTGCTCCCAGACTTTGGAATTCCCTCCCTGAAGAGACCAGAACGGCCCTGTCCTTGTGCTCCTTCTGTTGGTGGGTCCAGTGGCATGTTTTTGTGGCATCAACCTTTTACAAACTGAGTAGCGTTGGGCTTCTAATGATGTGTGGGTCTATTTTTAAGGTTTGTTCAGTTTTTAAATGCATGTTATTATATATAATTTATAAAATTAAATATATATATAATTTAATGCATGTTAATGTTTTTAATGTGTAATGTTTTAATGTCATATTTCCCTTTAAATTTTATATTTATAGTTTTATGAATGTTTTGTAGTGTTTTTAATTGTATGAATGTTGTTAACTGCCTTGAGTCCCATTATTAAGAGAAAGGTGGAATCTAATGAATAGTAGTAGTAATAGTAGTAGTAGTAATAATAATAATAATAATAATAATAATGCCCCTCTGCCCTGTACAGCAATATCTGTTTCAATTTCAATTTTGAATAGTTTTACTCTATTTTAATGGGTTGTGTGTGCTGTTCTTCTAGTTGTTATAATGATTTCTAGAGTGCTGATCCGCAGTGCCAATTATAAATGAACATGGAAAACACAATTGCAAGAGATTCAACAGTTTGCAAATTTAAATCAGATTTTAAATGGACAGTAACTTCAAATGTTGTACTGATTCCAGCCCACATACAATCTGCTCAGGTTATGCGCACCAAAGCAGGACTTGCTTGCAGAAATCTAGCCACTCAGCAATACTTTTAGGCAACCTCCAAGCCCTAAATGAAAATACAAGTTAGATACAAACAAAGAACACAAAGGTTGTTGTGGGTTTTCTGGGCTTTGAGGCCGGATTCTATTAGTATTTTCTCCTGACGTTTTGCCTGCATCTGTGGCTGGCATCTTCAGAGGATCTGGTGGCATGGAAGTGAGACAGAGAATATATACTTGTGTAGTCCCTGGGTGGGAGGGAGCAATTTGCATGTGTTACAGTTGGCCTGTGTGATACCTATTGTTAAATGAGATGTCCCACAGAACATATTGTTAGTCAGAGGATATGCATAACAGTGTGTTAAGTACATTAGCAACCCATTGTATTGCTCCCTGTAGAGGGACCTCCAGAGTCTGGGTGGTGTTCATTGGCATATTTACTTAATGCACTGTTATGCATATCCCCTGACTAACAATACACCCTGGGGGCATCCCATTTAACAATAGGCATCACACAGGCCAACTGTAACACATGCCAGTTGCTCCCTCCCATCTGGGGACTACACAAGTATATCTACTCTGTCTCACTTCCATGCCACCAGATCCTCTGAAGGTGCCAGCCACAGATGCAGGCGAAACATCAGGAGAAAATACAAGTAGAACATGGCCTCAAAGCCTGGAAAACCCACAACAACCTATGGATTCCGGCCATGAAAGCCTTCGACTTTACAAAGAACACAAAATCCACTATAGGGAATGTACGCCCCCCCTCCCGGAGGTTGCCTCTGAAATCCATGCATTAAAATCATAATTAGCTAGTTCATGGTGACAAAGGCCTAATTCTTACCCTGGCTAACACAGGTCCTTCTCCCCGTGGTCCTCCCTCCAAACCCACCTGATACAAGTGCAGCCCCTTCCTTAGGTTGTGCCCCACCCCTTGGCCCAAACCAGTAATTCACAGGCATTACCTGTGGAGCCCACCTCAAGGCTGTTCATGTGGATCTTGACTGACTAGGCTACTTTTTTTTCTGGTCCTATTCCTCCTGCTCCATCCCCCTCCAAAAAAAAAACCCCAGAAAGAGAGCAATGGTAGAAAAAAACTAAAAGCAAATTTCTTATTTTGGAAGCCTCCGAGGGATGCAGTTCACAGCTGGGGTTGCCAAACTGAAAACTGGAGAAGGTGCCGTTAGCAGCTCACAATTTGAAAAGAGCAATACAATTTAAAACATACAAAACGTGAATATCAAAATAGAATTAAACTACTTACAGTATTAAACCAGTTATGCCTCAATAAAAGAACAACAGTAAAGAGTAAAAGCATACAAATGCAGTTAAAGAAGATAAAAAGATGAAGACAGAAGAACATCTGTAGTTTAATGGTTGCATGGAAGAGGGGATTTTTTTCAGGTGTTACCCATTACTCTAGCAACCAGAGAACTTCCTGACGGTAAGAGCAAGTTTGACAGTGGAATCTGCAGCTACCTGTGATTGTGGGGAGTCTCCTTTTTTGGAGGTTTTTAAAAAGAGGCTGGATGGCCGTCTGTCAAAGGGAGTGCTTGGATTGTGAATTCTCGCATGGCAGAAGGGGGTTGGACTGGATGGCCCTTTGGGGTCTCTGCCAACCCTAGGTGGAGTTTCTTTCTTTGAAGATTTTGAAACAGAAGCTGGATGGCCACTTGTCAAAAGGAGGGCTTTGATGGGGTCTTCCTGCATGGCAGAAGGGGGTTGGACTGGGTGGCCCTGGGGGTCTCTTCCAACTCTAGGATTCCATTTCTCTATTGCTGCTTGGAGCCCCCTCCTTGCACAGTTTGATGTGACAAAAATACCCTTATTGCAAACCAGAACTAGACTTCTGGTCTCTTGCAGTTACTGTGAACTTTTTGGAAACTTTTTGGCAGTCTTTGCTCCCTGTGGGGGGAGGGAATCCTGTGGCAGGAAATCATCCCCCATACCTGCTGCCCACCATTCCGCTCTGTGAATAAATAAATACCACTGCCACTGCTGGAGGGAATTTGGCCTGGCAGATTGCTCCTGGCTGGGGGCTGGAGTGTATGATGGACACATGTTTGTGTAGCTGTGGAAGTTGCCCAGCGGCGGTGGGGGCTTCAGGGGCTGCAGCTCTTGTCCTTTGTTCAGCCACACAGAACCTCCTTCTTTCTAGCCCTCCAGGAATGCAGGAGAACACTACGCAAACACAACGGAGCGACAAGTTTTAATGCGCGGCGAGAGGAGGAAGTCTCCCAGACCCGGTGGATTCTGGGTGGGTGGGTGGCTGGGTCGCTCTTTGGCTGCCTTTCTTCCTCTTCTATATCGCTGCTGCTGCTGCTGCTGCTGCTGCTGCTGCTAGATTTTTTATTTTTCAAACTATCTGAGCTCTGGCTCTTCTCAGGAAGTGCTTTAGTGCAAGAGGAAGAGAGAGCACATCAGCACTACGGCCGTTCAAGTACTCTCCTCCAAACAGTCCAGTCCAACTGCTTCTGCTTTTCTCTTCAGTGTTGTTTTCATTTTATTTTAATTTCTTAATGCCGGAGAGAAAAAAGGACCCAAACTGAGCAGCTCTCCAGAAAGAGGGAAAACTTGAGACCAAAAGGTGTGTTTTTTCCCTTCTCTCTTTTGCCTGGCTGACATTTTTTGTTTCGGAGTCTGCTTGTTGTCCATGATTTGATTGCTTCTGCCTTTTGCGTTGCCACAACTTTCTTTTTCCTGCCAAGTAATTGTTAGAAAACTCTGGGAACTTGTCTGTAGTGAGTTTGCCAACCAGAGACTTGAAAGGACAGAGTGGTGGAGAAAGGCTGTCTCTTTCTTTGCTAAAACTAGCAGTGGCAGAGAAAACGGTGGCTGGAGTCCTTCGAGCCAGTTCCAGCTAAAGAAATCCTGTTGAATTACTCGTGGAACGGTGAGCAAACACCGTGAATCCCATTGATTCAATGGGTCTACTCTAGTGAGGACTAAAAATAAGATTGAGGATAGTTCTTTCTTCGCTTGATTCGTCTGTTTAGACCTTTTTCTTCTCCCCTCTCTCTTTCTTCTCCTCTGTCTCTTTCCTCTCCTCTCCTTCTCTCTCAGACAGGTCGCTCTCTTGCTCTGCTTTAAATTATTTATCTAGCTGATATGAAAGCAAAGGCTTTGGAAAATATTCTGCTGCATCCTGTGAAAAAATGTTTCAGATGTTGAAAGGTACAGGCTAGGAGAAGCAGCGTTCATGTTTTGTGGGTTAGCGATTCAAAAGGATCTTGGTGTAGACTCACCTTCAGTGCACAATGGAACTTTCTGTCTGACTGTGAATTTCTCAGAATTTCAGGGTAAGAAACAACTAGAGCTTGTTCTGGGTTTGGGTGGATTTGTACTCTTCCATTCCTGGACTGTGTGGAATTGTTCCTGAAATTTTGTACGCATGGAAATTGGAAACTTTTGGGTTTTTTTAGGTAAGTCTCTGTTGAGAGAAGGTGTGAGAAAGACTTAGTGTCCCCAGATTGGAACAAGTGGAATCACCTTTGATAGAATGAGTGTGACTTTTAGGGGGCTTCCAGGTGGGCCACTTCATTGACAGGCAGTGTGGCGTAGTGGTTAGAGCAAAGGCGGGCCGTTGCAGAGTATGCAATGTCCTATTTTCACCCCTACTGTGTTAGCTTTCCTTTTGCTGGTTGGCAAAGACCTTTTCATTAAACAGGCTTTTGATGAGCAAACAGGGAAGCTTTTATTGGGATGCTTTGTTTATCTTTTGAAACTTTTGTATGTCTGTTAAATGGTTTTATATTGTTTTATGTGGGGATTTTAATGGTTTTCAAGTTTCATTGTTTAGTTGTTGTTGTTGTTTTTGATTGACTTTTTCTGGGAGCCACCTTAGGTCCCAATCTGGTAGAAAGGTAGCCTACAAATGAAATAAATAAATAATACAGTTATCCCTCCTCATTCACTAGGGTTAGGGGCACAGGACCCCTGTAAAAGTGAAAAAAACATGAATAACTCTAGGCCCTCCTGAACCATATTTAACACACAAAAAAGTGTGATCACCCTATTCAGCCCACAGTGGATTCCTTTGAGGCCTCAGAGTTCCTTCACAAGGCAGAAGTGGGCGGCTGGTGGGGCTGACTGCGCCCTCTGCTGCTGCCCCACGTCCTTTTTGAGAGGGACTTACAAGCCTCATTCGTAGTTTCTCGATCTCACGAGGCTTGCAGTCCCCATTAAAAATGGCCTAGGGAGGCAGCAGAGGTGACAGCAAATAATCTGTGAATAGTCAAACCCTCAAAAGTGAATCCTGCAAATATACAGGGCTGACTGTACATAAATAAAATATCACTGTCCAGAAACTGACCAGTTTTTACAACTGAAGGTGACTCCCCCCCTTGTACAACTCCAGCAGGGTTTGTGGAAGTTAAAGATTAATTGGGGAAATCCACACTCATGGAGAAACGTCTGTGAGCAACAATCGAAAAAGTTTGTGTGGGTGGGTGTGGTGGATTTGTGTGTTTGGGGAGCACAGCTTCCTCATCCCAGATTATATTGGATTTGGGATATACAGATTCAAGTCATCACCTGGTATACTGTGTCCAGTTCAAGACAGATATTGACATGCTGGAATGTGTCCAGAGGAGGATGGCCAAACTGATAAAAGGGCTGGAAACCATGTAGCCCTATGAGGAGTGGCTTAGGGAGATGTGTAGGTTTAGCCTGGAGAAGAGAAGATTAAGACAAGATATAATAGCTGTGTTTAAAAATTTGAAGGGATATCATATGGAGGATGGGGCAAGCTTGTTTTTTGCTGCTTCAGAGACTAGGACATGCAGCATTGGCTTCAAACATCAGGAAAAGAGATTCCACCTAAACATTAGGAAGAACTTCCTGATGGTAAAAGCAGTTTGACTGTGGAATCCACTGCTGGAGTATGATAGAGTCTCCTCCTTCTGTAGAAGTTTTTAGACAGAGGCTGGATGGCCATCTGCCCAGGGGAGTGCTTTGACTGTGTCTTCTTGCAAGGGTGAAGGGGGTAGGACTGGAGGGCCCCTGGGGATCTCTTCCGACTCGAATTCCATGATCCTAAGTCCCCACTGAACCCTGAAACTTTCTGGGAGCCATTGGGCCAGTCACTCACATGACTCTCTCTCTCAGTCTGACCTGCTTCACAGGAGGAGAATGAAACCCACACACACTGCCATAAACTCATTGAAGGAAAGCTGGCATACAAATGTAACTCAACAACTAAAAATTTATTCTGTCCACTCATTATTTTAAAAAAAACACTCTCCCATGGAATTAAAGATGAAATTAGCTGGGCTGTGTTTATTGACCTGTTGTGTTACCAGTTCTTCATCTTAGACCCCCCCCCCCCCCCGTATGGCTTAACATTAAAAAAGAAAAAGTCCAAAATCAGAAGTGGACTTCTTGGCTGCATCTGGGGTTTGAGAGACATTTTTGACTGTTGCTGCAGCTCTTGGAGGTTTCCAGGGTGAAAAATGGGCCTTTGGACCTGTTATGGTGGCCCACCCTTTCTGTAAACATAAAATCTATCCAACTGTACCCTGAATTACCATCTAGAATAGAATAGAATTGAATTCTAGAGTTCTGGAAGAGACCCCCGGGGCCATCCAGTCCAGCCCGCTTCAGCCATGCAGGAAGACACCATCCAAGCCCTCCCTTGGACAGATGGCCGTCCAGCCTCTCTTCAAAAACCTCCAAAGAGGGGAACTCCGCCACGCTGCACTGAGGCAGCAGCAGAGTCCACTCTCAAACTGCTCTTACCCTCAAGTTCTTCCTAATGATTTTATACAACAAAATCCAAAATCCACAAAATTGCAAAACCTTTATTCTGCCGCATCCAAAGCATAAAATACATTATGTCAACTTTTGAAGCTCTGTTGGCTTCCTTATTAGCCAAAGATGTTAAAAACCATACAGGAGGAAAAACAGTGCGAATGTTAAAATCCCAGGCCTACATTCTGTCTCAGATGTTGTTTCGTTGTCAGTTAAGATGGTAGTCAGGGATTTCAGTGCAGGCAGAAGCCTCTCCACTTCTTGGCCATGCAGGGACCTGGGACAAAGGGCAGTAAAAGATGGGTAATAAAATTTCTACACTGTTAGCAAGAGGAAAATAACTTCTCTTGAGATGCCATGTAATCCTATGGCTCAGAAATCCAGTCTTTTGAGGGATGCTTCATTCTGATTTGTTTACCCGTGTCTTGTCTTCCAAGAAACCTTGTTATGGGACAAGAATGAAAATCCTGAGCAAAACCTCTGCCCTTCCTCAGCAGCTGGTGTTGTTGGGAGACAATGAGGGCCTTGTCCCACCCTACAAGACCAAAACACAGTGGCACTCTTATGTCTGAGGAGAGGAGAGCATCTTTCAGCTGCTCTTCTCCTTGACCTCTTGCTCAAACAGGCTATATTTAGGGGTTTCTCAGACAGCTCTAATTAGGGTAGATGTTTATAAGTTGCAGTGTTTAATATGGGTTTGTGTTCGTCATTGTCGGGAGTTGTGCTTGTGAATGCAATTTGAATTTTCACCGAGCAGAGGGATGTTGCTGGCTGTCTCTAAATCGCCTTTTATGTAACCTCTGAACCATGAGTCATTTGAAAGAAGAATTGCGTAGACACCATTCAATCTCTCCTTTCTGTGGATTTGTGGTTTATCTCATTCTGTTTTGGCTGTATACCGTACTAGAGGAGAGGTGGGAAAATATCTCTGCACTAGACATTTCAGGGCATCTGGAATTACATATATGTGGAAATTGTTAGGCTTTTTATGTATTGGAAAAATACTGTGTGATCTTGGTCAAGTCATACTCAGCCTCAAAGGGAAGGCAAAGACTAACCCCCTCTGAAAAAGTCTTGCCAAGAAAACCCTGTGTAGATTCACTTTAGGTTCACCATAAGTCAGAAACATCTTGAAGGCACACAACAACAACAACAACAAATCAACAACCGTGCTTTTAAAATTGCAGTGGCTGCTGGCTTGATAAAAATGAACTTTGACTTGATTTGACAAGACTTCCTATTAGAGGAAATTCCTGGGAACAGCCACCAAGAAGGGCTGGTTGCGCTCATGTCCTCTTGATGGGCTTCTCGTTGAGACTTCTGTTGGCCCCTCTAAAACAGAAGGTTGGACTTAGGCAGATTGTCCCAACTGCTGGACTTTCTTGCATACTTCTTTAGGTATAGAAATTGACTTTGTTCTTAGCCTGCTGAATAACAAAGAAGGCTTGTGCTTTGGGAATTCTTTGCGCTGTCTTTCTCATTGATGCACAATGCAACCTCAAAAATGTCTCTCAGCCACGTAGCGTAGGCACAGAGAGAAGGCCTGGCAGCTGGAAGGGGAGGCAGGTTAGCCAAAATCATCCTCAAGGAAGTTTCTGCAGACTTTAACTGGTGCTAACAGAGATGCTGTACTGTAGGCTGGGCACATGCCAGGTATTGGGTGGCCGCTTTGGCCTTTACGTGACTTTGAGGGCCCACTATGTCTTTCTGAATTTTTTCTTTTTCTTTTTTCCTAAAATGGTGCCTCTCACATACACACAGGGTTTATGGGTTTGAATTTCACCATGTTTGTACTTCTTTGTCCTGTTTTAGTCTGAGGAGAGGGCTTTTATCAACCAAGTAGTAAAACACTTTGATTTTTCTACTATTTCTAGAAAAAGGGCCATCCATTCCAACCCCCTTCTGCCCTGCAGGAAGACACCATCAAAGCCCTCCCTTTGACAGATGGCCATCCAGCCTCTGTTTAAAACCCTCCAAAGAAGGAGGAGACTCCACCACACTCTACTGAGGCAACAACAGATTCCACTCACAGGCAGCTCTTGCCACCAGGAAGTTCTTCTTAATGCTTAGGTAGAATTCTTTTCCTGTAGTTTAAAGCCGTTGCTTCGTGTCCTGGTCTCTAGAGCAGCAGGAAACAAACTTGCCCCATCTTCCATATCTCATCCTTTCAGATAGTTAAACATTGCTGTCATGTTCCCCCTTAACCTTCTCTTTTCCAGACTAAACATACCCAGCTCCCCAAGCTGCTTCTTGGAGGGCTTCATGGTTTCCAGGCCTTTTACCAGTTTAGTTGTCCAAGTTGCTGGCTGGAATTTTGGACCATTAGTGATTTGGAGTCTATTGAAGAAACCAGGCATCAGTGGCCTGTTCTGTCTCTTTTGGTAATTGTGCTGTTCTGATCCTAACTATGAAGATTTTATTCAGAGGTTTTGTCGATCTGTTTGGAATTGCCCCTCTCACCACAGGAATCGCAGTTGTTTTCTTTTCCCACGGGGGCTGAATCTCCATTTCAAGGTCTTGATAGTTTTTAAACTTTTCCCTCTCTTTGTTTTTGATTCTGATACGTTCAGGGATTGCTGCACCTTTTTCTCAACCACAGTTATGTCTGACAAGGTTGCTGTTGTTCTGTTTTGTCACGTCAGCGTCAACTCACAGCAACTCTCTAAGTGAGAAGTCTTCATGAACCCTGGCCATCAACAGCTCTGCTCAGGTCTTGCAGATTCAGGGCAGAGAGGGCTTCTTTGATGGAGTCAATTCACCTGTAGTACGGTCTTCCTCTTTTCCTATTACCTTCAGCTTTGTTGTTGTTATATGTCACCCGTTTGGCTTTGAATAATGGCAACTCATTGAATGGGAGACCTCTAAGAGCTGCCGTGCTCATCAGCAGTCCTGCTCAGGTCTGGCAGACTCAGGGCATCGGCTGTAGCTTCATTGATGGAATCCCTTATGTCTGGCATGTTATATCCGAATAGTTTGACAGCTTGAATATTTGTTGAATCTAATTGCTTATTAGGTTAAATTCCCTGGAGGTTTTAAGATGGTCATAGTGATGGTGGGGGTGGGGGTGAGGATGATGTTAACTGGGCAGAATTGGCAGGTGTCCCTTATTTTAAGAGGTGCTCCCTATTTGAAGGCTGAAAAGCTTTTCCTTTTATATGGACCGAATAAGCTGTTCAAAAATCTGGAATCTTTGGGTGTTGGATCCTTCATAAAGGCAGAAATGTGTGTATTATACAATTTATGAATGCGGACTATATTAATATTATAGAGAAACACATGGCTAAGTGAACTGAAATCATTACTTTCATTTTGTATTTAGATAAAACAACTTGTCAATAGCTACTTCCTGACTGTCAGCCTTAAATGTTTTGAATTTCAGCTCTCCCTTATTGCTATTTGTACATCTTGGCCACACTAGGGCTGGGTGCCCTGAAAATAGCCATGTGGTCCAAGGACTGTGTATTGGGTATACCACATGGATGCCACGCAATTCTAGGCTGCATCAATAGGAGGTATAGTGTCTAGGCTGAGGGAAATAATAGTCCCACTCTAATTCTGCCTTGATCAGACCTCACCTAAAATACCGTGTCCACTTCTGGACACCATAGTTCAGGAAGGATATGGGCAAGCTGGAACGTGTCCAGAGGAGGGTGACCAAAATGGTCAAAGGCCTGGAAACCATGAAGCCCTAGGAGGAGCGGCTGAGGGAGCTGGAGATGTTTAGCCTTGGAGAAGAGAAGGTTAAGAGGGGACATGATAGCTATGCTTAAATATTTGAAGGGAGGATGGAGCAAACCTGTTTTCTGCTGTTCCAGAGACTAAGACACAGAGCAATAGCTTCAAACTACTGGAAAAGAGATTCCATCTAAACATTAGGAGGAATTTCCTGAGGGTGAGAGCAGTTCCACGTGGAATAGCTGCTGCCTGCGAGTGTGGTGGAGTCTCCTTCCTTGGAGGTTTCTAAACAGAGGGTAGACAACTACCTTGTCGGGAGTGCTTTGATTGTGTATTTCTGCATGGCAGAAGGGGCTTGGACTGGATAGGCCTTGCAGTCTTTCCCAGTTCTAGGATTCCATGGTCCATGGATTGCATTTTGCTTACCCAGCTGCTCTGTATATACACTTGCTGGTGGGAGAAGTTACTGCAGGAGAAAGGATCCTCAGTTCTTTTTCTCTCATTCTCCTTCCTTTGTTCTTTCTTTTCCTCTCCGGTTTTACTTTTTGTTTCATTCGTTCAGTTTTCACATCAGTCCCTTTGCCCTGACAGAACTGAAATACTTTGACCTATTCATGAGTTATAGCTGAGTTGAACTATTCTGTACAGGAGCAGTTTACCTCAATGTGGCAGAAACTGGGAGGAAGCAGATGCTGGAAGGAAAGAGAGATGTTGGCTGCAGAGCAATTTGTTTGGACAGAAACTTTGTACTAGTTGCGTGATGCCTACAGATGTCTTTTTTTATTAATTGTTGTGCGGTGATGATCTAAAAGCGGGGAAGAAAAAGCATTTCTTACCTTACAAAAATTTCTCTGCTTCATCTTCTGAAAAAGATCTGTTACTCTCCCATGCAAAGAAGTGACTATTCATAAGTGAGAACTGAATAGAACCTCTTTATACAGGAGTGGTATACCTCCATGTGCCAGATGCTGGAGGAAAACAACTTTTTGTGCCATCTCCTTGCTGTACTTACAGCAGGGCTGAGAATAATACGGCCCTCCAGATGTTTTTCGAACTGTAACTGTTAGTGTTTGTCACCAGCGGCTGTGTTGGCTTGGGGGCTGCTGAGAGTTCAGTGCAATTCCCTAAAAACTTGTGTGATACGGTTTCTGTATGGTATTTTTATTGGCAGTCTCTTGCTGCATTTTGCACTAACTGTAGCTTTTGAGTTGTCTTCAAGGGCAGCTCCTCGTAGAGTGTATTGCAGTAGTCTAACTGGGAAGTTGCCAGTGTGTGGACTGCTATGGCTAAGTTATAAATGTATGGGGTTATATGTTTAAAATGTTCCTTCAGGAATAACCGTTAAGTATGAACAAAATTTATTTAGTGATTTCTTTTATTCAGTTTGTACTCTACTTTTCTTCTGGTAGAGTTAACAAAGTGGTAAAATTTGGCCACCAAAATGGAGAGCATAAGAAACTAGGAGACCGGTGAAAGAAAGAGTCACCCTCAGGTGTATTTTGGAAGAAGCTTTCTCAGGCTGAACAAAGGCTTGGAAACCACAAAACCCTCTGAGGTATGGCTCAGGGAGCTGGGTCTGTTTAGCCTGGAGAAGATAAGATTAAGAAGGGGAATGATAACCATGTTTAAAGATTTGAAAGGATGTCATGTGGAGGATGGAGCAAGCTTGTTTTTTGCTGCACTAGAGAGTAGGTCATGGAGCAATGGCTTCAAACTTCAGGAAAATGCCTACCTTTTTTCCCCGCTTACCAAGTACTTGTGGTTAATTTTTAAATAAAAATTTTGGTGAAATATGTTGAACTTTTCTTCTTTCTTGTGGTGTAGAAATCTGTCCTTATTCTTTCCATGTTATTTCTGCCCCTGGTACTGTACTTTCTAATAAAGAAATACTACCTAAGAACACATTGACTTTGTTAACTGAGAGATACCTATATTATCATTCAGTTAATAGCGCATAGAAAGGTGTAAGTAAATACATACAGAAAGTTATTGTTAAAAATACAATTAAACTATCCATAGAATTAAAAATATAGTAATAAATCCATTAAAAAGAAAAAGAATAAAAGTTGGTAGCTTTTAAGCAAGTTTCTAGCTGGATAAACTAGAAAATTGGGCTGAAACTAATAGAGTGAAATTCAATAGAGACAAATGCAGAATTCTACATTATGCCACAAAAACAAAAGGCACAGGTATAGGATAGGGAATACTTGGCTTAGCAGTACTACATGCGAAAGGGACATTGCAATTGTTGTTGATCCTAAATTGAACATGA
>CAOKZL010004049.1:0-51495 GCA_948472985.1 Iguana delicatissima
AAATCTGGTAATGGTGGTGCTCAAGTCACTGTGTTAAGTTTTTCTTTTCTTTTCCTCTTCTCTTTTCATAGAATCATAGAGTTGGAAGAGACCACAGGGGCCATCCAGTCCAAACCCCTGCCATGCAGGAACACACATCAAAGCACTCTCAACAGATGGCCATCCAGCCTTTGCTTAAAGAAGGAGACTCCACCACATTCTGGGGCAGCATATTTCAGTGCTGAACAGCTCTGACCATCAGGAAGTGCTTCCTGAGGTTCAGTTGGAATCTCCTTTCCTGCAGCTTGAATCCATTGCTCTTTGTCCTAGTCTCTGGAGCAGCGGAAAACAAACCCGCTCCCTCCTCGACATGACATGACATCCCTTCAAATATTTAAACAGGACTATCATGTCCCCTCTTAACCTTCTCTTCTGCAGACTAAACACCTCCAGCTCCCTAAGTCACTCCTCATAGGGCATGGCTTCCAGACCATTTTGGTCGCCGTCCTCTAGACACACTCCACCTTGTCAATATCCTTCTTGAAATGAGGTGCCCAGAACTGGACACTGTATTCCAGATGAGGTCTAACCAAAGCAGAATAGAGCAGTACCATTACCTCCCTTGATCTAGACACCATGCTCCTGTTGATACAACCAAGAATCCCATTGGTTTTCTTGGCTGCTGCATCACACTGATGACTCATGTTCAGCTTGCGATCCTAGATCCCTTTCACACGTACTGTTATCCAGCCACATGTCCCCATCGTATAGTTGTGCATTCCATTTTTTCTGACTAACTGTAGGACCTTACATTTTTCTCTATTGAAATTCATGTTGTTATCTTTGGCCCGGCTCTCCAATCTGTCAAGGTTGTTTTGAAATTTGATCCTGTCCTCTGGGGTATTAGCAAGCCCTCCCAATTTGGTGTCATCTGCAAATTTGATGAGCATGCTCTCTATTCCTTCATTCAAGTCATTGATGAAGATGTTGAATAGTACTGGGCCCAGGACAGAACCCTGTGGCACCGCACTAGTAATTTCTGTCCAGGAAGAAAAGAAGACATTGGTGAGCACCCTTTGGGTTCGGTCAGTCAACCATTTGGAAATCAACCCAACAGCCCTCATTTTACAAGCTTCTTTGCAAGAATGTCATGGGGAACTTTGTCAAAGGCTTTTCTGAAATCAAGATGTGCTATGTCCACAGCATTCCCTTCATCCATCAAGCTTGTAACCCTATCATAAAAAGAAATAAGATTAGTCTGGCATGACTTGTTTTTGAGAAACCCACGCTGACTTTTAGTGATCACGGCATTGCTTTCTAAATAATTACAAACTGACTGTTTGATGATCTGCTCTAGAATCTTTCCTGATATTGATGTCATGCTGACTGGGCGATAATTATTTGGGTCTCTTTCTTTCCCCTTTTGATGGTGGGGACAACATTTGCCCTCCCTTAATCTGCTGGGACTTCTCCTGTTCTCCAAGAATTCTCAAAGATTATTGCGAGTGGTTCTGAAATGACTTCTGCCAGTTCTTTTAATATCCTTGGATGTAATTTATTTGGCCCTGGAGACCTGAATTCATCTAGTGCAGCCAGGTATTCCTGGACTATTTCTCTATCTATTCTGTGCTGCATTTCCCCCACTTCCCTACCTGTTCCTCATGCCCTAGATACTTCTTTCCTTTTGGGAGGAAACTGAGGCAAAAAAGGTGTTGCATAGTTCTGCCTTTTCTTTTCCCCCTGTTAGTACTTGGTCATCTTCACGCATTGATCCTCTCATTTCCTTGTTTTTCCTTCTGCTGCAGACATACCTAACAAAGCCCCTTTTATTGTTTTTAATGTCTCTGGCAAGCCTGAGTTCATTCTGTGCTTTAGCTTTTCTGATCGTCTCCCTACATATTCTGGCTGTTTGAATTCCTCTTTGATGATTTCCCCATTCTTCTATTTTTTTATACATGTTTCTTTTAACACTTAGCTCAGATGAGAGTTCTTTAGTCAACCATTCTGGTTTCTTTAGACTTCTGCCATTATTCCTCCTTATTGGCAGAGTTTTAAATTGTGCCTTCAGTATCTCACTTTTAAGAAACTCCCATCCATCATGAACTCCTTTCTCTTTCAGTATTCTTGACCACGGAATTTCAGCAATAATTCCCTAAGTTTACAGAAATCAGGTTTTTTAAAGTCTAGAATGCGTGTCTGGCTACACTCAGCTTCCCCTTCCCATTGAATGACAAATGCCAATAAAGCATGGTCACTCCCCCCGAAGGATCTCACCTGTTGGTCAGGATCAGATCTAAAACAGTGGATCCCTTTGTTGCCTCTTTCAACTTCTGGACTATGAAATTGTCTGCAAGGCAAGTGAGGAACTTGTTGGACCTTGTGCTTTTGGCAGAGTTTGACTGCCAACATATATCAGGATAGTTGAAATTTCCCATTATCACTCCATCTGTTCCTTTTGAATATGTGGTGATCTGCTCCAGGAAGGCATCATCCAAATCCTCAGGCTGGCTTGGAGGTCTGACCCCCACAATAACATCCCTATTGTTTCTTGCTCCCTGAATTCTTACCGAGATGCTCCCAACCTGGCTTCCTGGATTTAAGTCACAGCTCTCTTCACAGGTGAAAACATCCTTGACTTATAAAGATACTCCTGCTCCTTTCTTGTTTGGTCTATTTCTGTGAAATATGTTATACTCCCCTAGTACTACATTGCAATCATGAGACTCATCCCATCAGGTTTCAGTGATGCCTATTATATCATATTTATTTTGTTGTATTAAGAGTTCGAGTTCATCATGCTTATTTCTCATGCTCTGTGCATTAGTGTAGAGACACTTAAGACCATGTGCCTTTCTTGCAAGTCCTGTACTAAAGTTGCGTTTCCTCCCACTGTTGGTCTCTAGTACTACTTGGCCTGCTCTATCTATAGAGCATATCATTTGGGCTTTTTTGCCCAGCACTTGCTGAATCCTTGCCTAGAATAATACTGTCTCCCTCCCCAGCTGAACTCACTTTAAAGACCTCCTTATCAGCTTTGTGAGACTGTTAGCAAAAACATTCCTGCCGATGGTTGTGAGGTGCAGCCCATCCATTGCCAGAAGACCATCTTTGTGGAAATGCAGACTGTGGTCCAAAAACCCAAATCATTCCTGGCGGCACCATCTGTGGAGCCAGTTGTTCACCTCCAATATTCTTCTCTCCCTTCAAGGACCATGTCCTTCCACAGGGTGGAGAGATGAAATAACAACCTGTGCACCAAGGTCCTTCAGATTCTTACCCTGCAATAGGCAAGTCTGAATGATTTGTGCACGATGACAAATGGCAGTTCAGTCAGGGCTGGAATTTATTGTTGTTGAGTGCTGTCCATTCAGCCTCAACTTTTGGTAACCCTGTGAGTGAGAGGCCTCTGAGACCCCCAGTCATCAACCGCTCAGGTCTTGCAAGCTCCAGGTGGTAGCTTCCCTGATTGAATAATTCCCTTTGTAATACGGTCTTCCTCTTTCCCTACTGCCTCCCAGTTTACCAAGCACTGTCTTTTCCAGTGATTTATGTTGTCTCATTATATCTTCAAGGCCAAATAACATCTGTCTGTCTTTTTGGCTTGTAGTGCAACCACTGGAAGCTGTTATCTTCCAGTGAGATCACTAGAAGTCGCTTAGTACTACCTTTCCTGGGGACTGCATGCTCCTGTGAGGCAAGAGGCTGTGCTAATGGCATCATTGCTACTGATCACATCCCCCAAGTCAGACCAGCTTTGTGAAGGATCCAAGGTGTATGTGCCAAACAGCTGTGAGGCAGCAGCAATCATGGGAGCGGGAGACACTGGTGGATGATCTCTCAGAGACTACAGCAGTGGCACATTAGTTAAATCATAGTACTACACAGAGAAAGACAACAATAAAGCACTTTTACCTTAAAAACCTTTGCAGACAGATTGATTGTCTATGTGTGCCATAATGCCCTTTCTCACCATTGTAGTTACTTGTTTTGGAAGGTTGCAGAAGGGAGGCAACATATCTAGATAAAAGAGGGGCAAATAGAAATGAGGCTCAGAAATGGAGACCATGCCCCCACATCCTTTTCTCACCTATCAGTTGAGCACTGGAAATTTAAGCAGGTAGTTAGTAATCTCTAATAATGTAAAACAAAATATGGGTTACATATTTAAAGTCTCAAACTGTAGAGCCGTGCTTAGCAAATATGTGTACTGGAGCCCTGAAAGATTAAACCACCATAAGAAAACAGATAGAGCTGGACTGAATCAGTGCTAATAAGGTCCACCTCATCCCACATTCTGTTTCCACAACAGCCCACCTGGGGAAGCACATGTCAGCAGAATATGAACTTAAGAGCACTCACTCACTGTTGCTTGTCAGTGACTGGTATTCAGAAACATGGTGCCTCCAGTCTGGTGGTGGTGTTTGGCTATCATGACTAATAGCCAGCAATATTTAACAACGTCCTTTTAATGCCGCATATACTTATGGCTGTCATCACATCATCTGGTGGTGAATTCTGTAGTTTAACTATATACTATGAGATGAAGCACCTTTCATCTCCCTCCACTCTTCAGTCACACAATTTCATGGGATGCCTCCACCATTCTGTGTCTCATAGAGGCTCACTTGGAACTGGGATGTCATCCCTCTCTTTGTTAACTAGGAGCAGTGACACATCATTCTGCAGAAACTGAGCTGTACCAGGACTTCCCGAAGCCAGAGACTATTAGAAGCATTGCCGTTGCCCACAATGTCCTACAGCCAAGGGGATGCTGGGAAGTGATATTAACAATGATGTCTTGTCAGAGGAATTAACTGCACACTATGCAGGAGGTGTCAGTAAAAAGTTTCTGAAAAGTATCTAAAAGTGGGTCCCAGTTCTACAAAGGATTAAAAGTTAGTTGTCTTCACTGACAAAGAAACAATCTTTTTCATTGCCTGTTGATTGTTATAGAATCATAGAATCATAGAAATGTAGAGTTGGAAGAGACCACAGGGGCCATCCAGTCCAACCCCCTGCCATGCAGGAACACCCTCAAAGCACTCACGACAGATGGCCATCTAGCCTCTGCTTAAAAACCTCCAAGGAAGGAGACTCCACCACACTCCGAGGCAGCATATTCCACTGCCGGACAGCCCTAACTGTCAGGAAGCTCTTCCTGAGGTTCAGGTGGAATCTCCTCTCCTGCAGCTTGAATCCATTGCTCCTTGTCCTGGTCTCTAGAGAAGCAGAAAACAAGCCCTCTCCTTCCTCTACATGGCATCCCTTCAAATATTTAAACATGGCTATCATGTCCCCTCTTAACCTTCTCTTCTGCAGACTAAACATACCCAGCTCTCTAAGTCTATCCTCATAGGGCATGGCTTCCAGACCCCTCACCATTTTGGTCGCCCTCCTCTGGACTTGCTCCAGCTTGACCATGTCCTTCTTGAATTGGGGTGCCCAGAACTGGACACAGTATTCAAGATGAGGTCTAACCAAGGCAGAGTAGAGTGGTACCAGTACGTCCCTCGATCTAGACACCATACTCCTATTGATGCAGCCGAGAATTGCATTGGCTTTCTTGGCTGCCGCATCACACTGCTGACTCATGTTCAGCTTGTGGTCTATGAAGACTCCTTAGATCCCTTTCACATGTACTGCTATCCTGCCACGTGTCCCCCATCCTATATTTCTGTATTCCATTTTTTCTACCTAAGTGTAGGCCCTTACACTTTTCTCTGTTGAATTTCATTTTGTTAGCCTTGGCCCAGCTCTCCAATCTCTCCAGGTCATTTTGAATTTTGATCCTGTCCTCTGGCGTATTAGCAACCCCTCCCAATTTGGTGTCATCTGCAAATTTGATGGAGCATGCCCTCTATTCATCTTCTTATCTTTTTTTAACTGAAGTTGCCAGAGATTGACCCCAGGTAAATCTTTGACCCGAAGTCAATCATGCTTTACCATTAAGTTCTCATTTCTCCTCCAAAAGAAGTCCTGCACAACTCTTGTCCAGTAGCTCACCTCCAAGGTCCAAAAATGAGTTACACACAACAATGAGCTCTAATTAGTGGTTCTTGGCAGAGAGAAAGTGGGAGAGCAAAGCAACCTACACCACAATTTTGCTAATTGAGTACTAGGGTACACAGAAAAACAATTTTGCCTTTCCACCCATGTGTTGATCTTCATCCAGCATGAAAGCCCATCGTCCTGGGTACAAAAACAGAGGAGAGGGAAATATTATTCTTCAGAGTATTCAGGCAACAAAGATGTGCCAATTTGTTGGAAACTTTTTGTGCATTAGTGTCAAGGTGTGGGACATAATGTTGACAAATAATGGCTTGTTCATTTTCCTTTTTCACTGTATGAGATGGCCTGGGTACATTGTGTTTCAGTCTTACAGAGATTAATTGTAACTTTTTTGACATTTCAGAGTTTTGGTATACTGTTAGATGAGGATGTTTTGGACTCCAGCTTGTCTAATTACCGAATGTTGTTAATGTTAAGGTCCTCAGAATGAGAAGTCTGGAAGCGTGGCAAATCTGTTAAGAGTAAACAGGAGAGTTGTGTGATAATGGATCGTCATGAAATTTATTTATTTATCCCCTTCCTCCCTCCTGCCCGAGTGAGTGAGTGAGGGACAATTATAATAATTTAATATCCAAAAAATTTCTTGTGACCCCTTGAGCAACTATCATGCCCCCCTGGGGTCTCACTTCACAGTTTGAGAACCACTGGTCTACAGCACCCCCTGACAAGTCTCCACTCCAAGTACTAACCAGGCCTGACTCTGCTTAGCTTCCAAAATCTAATGTGATCTGATGCCTCCTACCTTCTCAAAATTCCACCAATTTAATACATAAATGAATCAATAGCCCAATTTGTGTGCTTACTTCATCGCAGAGAAAATGGAAGATATAAACAGATTCTGTTTTGCTTCTTTAAAAAAATTTTGGTCAAAGGACCTAAAATTCTTTGCATGCTTCGTAGAAAGGAGGGGTGTACACTGGAAATCATGACAATGACAAGAAAAGGCAAGTTAAAGAAAATGACACAGTTTATTTTTAAAATAAATATTCATATTTAGAAAGTTTTACTTTTGCCCTGAGTCTTTGAAGGAAAGTGCAGTGGATACGGATTTATATTAATCATTTCCAAATCTGTTTTATTGGTGTCAGTGGCTTTATTCCCACCTTACCCCCATTATAGGTCTGATTTTAAGACATGGATTTCTGCATTGTTTGTTTTTCTAATCAGTCATAAATGAAAACATTTACAACAGATAGTAGGGAGACACTACTTTCAAAAGCATTTTTTTTAGAACAAACAGTGATTGGTTGACCTGAAAGAGTAGCAGTTATTCCCCTGAAAAGAACAAAGGCCCTTTTGTCACTTACGTGACGGCCTGTAATCTAGCTGAGGCTATTTTTTTAATGTAGCAAGTTACACCAAAATACTGTTGCTCAATTCAGATGTCACACCAAACCTTTGTCAGTATTAACCATTGGAGCTGAAGCCACAGTATCAATTTCCAAACTATATAGTAAGCCACATTTCTGTCTACATTTTTGTTTCAGTAATTTAGGGAAGACTGGAGATGGGAAACCATCAGACTTATGGCTCACCAATTCAGACATCATGTCATATCATTTTTATCAAGAAACATGGTTTGCTAATCACACTTGCAAACATGGTTTGTGATGATGGTTTAGTGGGTGATCACAAGCCACAATTTGTAAAATTCATTCCAAAGCATAACTCCCTTTGTTTAACATTTAATGTTAACTTTAGGATAAAAATGTTTTTTTTTAAAAAAGAGACCAAACCAGACCAATTTGCATGAGATCATAACAAATAAATTTTCTCTGTCTACAATCTCATATCCATTCCAACATTTCAAGGATCAAAACTGAGGCACATGTGGCAAAGAAACATCAGAGTGTGGTCAAGATGGCAAGAATTATTAATAAGGAAGAATAGACAAGCTAGGAGAGACTTGCAGCCATTTGCTTTTGCCTGAGCCTACTGGAAAGGGCAAGACTCAATCCATACCTCTTCCCACTGATAAATTAATTGAGCAATTACTTTTGCACTTTGAAGTCAGTCTAAAGCAACTGAAATAAGCCAGGGACAAAGAAGAAAGTGTGAGTCAAAGATTAAAAATGGGACATTTTAAAAGCAGCTGAAAAGGTGAGATAAGAGAATTAACTGGGACTGTCCCTGTCAAATTAGGACAGCTGCAGGGTATGCATTCCCAGGGACTCAAGGCAAAAGAAGGAAATCACCAGGTCTTAAAACTTCAAATGTGCACAGAACAAGCAATACACATTTATCAGAAGTACCAGTTGCCTCTTCTCTTAAACTCATTTCCATTAGGAAAATTGTGGTGAAAAGTTCAGAAGAGCCTCCATTCCAAGATTCTATTATATTCTGATAATGAAAATATGTTTATACAATATTGTGCAGAGCGCTAATCAGTAAACTGGCATTTTCAAGGCCTGTGAGTTTGAACATTCACCTTTGTGGTTATTTAGCCAAGTTCAATTTGACTATTCACTATTTTGTCTGTATGTTTATTTGTAACACAAGATAATTGTGCAACAAGATATGGGAACAAAAATCTTCTAGACAGATGGAAGTGATAAAAGTATGTTTCAGGTCTGAGTACCAAATAGACATCCACACTCATTTTGAAATGGGGTAATATTGCTGTGGGAGAATGAGGTCAGCATTACCCTACTCACAAGTTTCCCCTGATTTCTCACCTCTCTTTTAATTGTTCTAATATACACACCTACATGACTCAAAAATTACAAAGTTCGGAGGGATCTGAGTAGTTTTTGTTATACAGAAAGCCCCCCACGTTTTGACATCCCATTATCTGACAACTCACTCTTTTAAGAACAGGTTTCATTAATTCAAAGGGGTTCTGCTCTTTCTTTTAGTTCTTCTTGCCTACACAGGCTTGCTTGGAACTGCTTACGCATGCACGCTGCTTGCAGAGTGAGGTGAGAGAGGAGGGAAGGTGCCAAGCCAGCTGAGAGACTTTGCAAACATGCTTTCTGACTTTTTTTTTTCAAATATTTTTTCCATCCCTGTAGGAAACAATGAGCTACAAGTAATGCAGGTACCTATAATGAGCTTTTTAGAGAGGGGCAGTGAATAGGATTTTCTATACTTTGGCTCAGTCATTAATCAGAATAGAGACTGCAGTTAAGAAATCAGAAGAAGACTAGGACTTGTGGGGGGCAGCTATGAGGGAACCAGACAAGATCCTGAAGAGTCAAAATATATCATTGAATACTAAAGGCAGGGTGGTCCAGGGTATCATAGTTCCAGTTTCTATGTATGGTTGTGAAAACTAGACAGTAAAGAAATCAGATTCTTTGAAATGTACAGTGGCCCTTTGACTTTTGTGAGGGTTTGGGATACAGAACGTTGCAAAAGTCAAAAAACCATGAATCACTGCCCCCCTAAGTGAGTGCTCCCCTCCCATTCCCTTCCAGCGTTCCTCCCTCATTCCCTTGCTTTTTGCCTGGGTGAGTGTGCTTTCCTTTTCCACATCCAAGCAAAAGGTAAGCAAATGGGAAGGGCAGCCCCTTGGGCACAGAAAGCCCATACAACCCTTTCTTCCTCCATTTGCTTGCTTTTTGCCCAGGCATAGAGAAAGAAAACAGGGCACCTGAGCAAAAGGCAAGGGAATGGAGGAGGGAGGTGTGAGTGAGAGCCTTTTGCCCCTTCCATTCGCTTGCCTTTTACTAGGGTGCAGAGAAGGAAGGCAGTACAGCTAGGCAAAAGGCAAGAAAACGGGAGGGAGAGAAATGGGGGAAGCAAGCAGGCACCTTGCAAATAACCAAATTTGCAAAGGTCAAACCCATGAATGTTGAGGGGGGACTCTAATGCTGGAGATAAGTTCTACAGATGCCGTTTATTGCTAAAAAGACAAACAAATGGGTCCTAGGGCAAATCAAGTCTGAACTCTCCCTAGAAGCCAAGATGACCAAACTGAGACTGTTGTACAGTCCTCCATCCACATTTGCAAGTTTGACCTTCACAAATTTGATCATTCATGAGGTGTGCATGTGCATTCCCTCACCTGCTCAGGTGGGTGACAAAGCAATGGGAGGAAAAACTCAAGGAGGCAAAGCATACGCATGTGTTCCCTTGCCCACTCAGGCAGGTGTAAAACTGATGGGAGGGGGAGCATGAGGAAAGAAGGTGAGCATGTGCCCACTTGGGTGGGAGGAGGGAAGATATTTGCAGTTTTTCCACTTTTGTGAGGGTCTTGCACCCTGAACCCTCACAAAAGTGGAAGCCAACTGTACTTTGCAATTCATGCCTGTAGCATGTTACAGTGTTTGAAAAGTAATGTTTCTTTTCCTCATTATTACTGAGGCAAAGAGGTAACATGCTACTTACTTTACTGCTCATGGAGTTTTTGAGAGAGGAAGAGAGACTGATAAGAGAATGACATAAAATAGTGCTACTCAAAGTGCTGGCTCTTGAAATAGTTTTGGTCCATTAGCCATGAGCTGCTGGTCCACAGAAAATTTTCAGGAAAGGAAGAAACAGTTGTAGTTGATGAGTACAAATAAGGTACCAGTCCTGAATACATTAGAAGTAAAATTGCCAGTCTCCCATATCAATAGCCTGAGAAGCTAAAGCTTCACAAATGTCTATCTAACACACTTAAAATATCATTTCTGGAAGTACTAAGAAACTATTATACCAATAAAGTAACTTCAGTTTGTTATGTTATTTTTGAGCAGTGACTTTATTAGAGCCTCGTTCTCTTCCCCGCAAAATAAACAGTGGCAGTTAACTTTAATTCTAAGCTCCAAATACCACTCTGTGGTGAAAGCAGTTTTGAGTTTTTGTTGTTGTTGTTTTTAGGTTGATGTCTGACTTTTATATAGCAGCAAATTAAATGTAGCTGATTTACTCCAGTTCTGCCCTAACTTCCACTAGTGAAATCAAGCATCCATGTGCCTCAGAGGCAAGGTTGTGGAAACTCTAAAGGGCTGGGTTTTTGATATTTTGTTTTGTTTTGTTTTTGGCATGTCTTCAAGTCATTTCTGATTTATGGTGACCCTATTACATTTTTTTTTTTGCAGGATTTATTCAGAGGGCAGTTGACTTTGCCTTCCTCTAAGGCTGAGAGAGTGTGACTTGTCCATGGTAACCCAGGGGAGTTTCTGTGGCTGACCAGGGATTCAAATCCTGGTCTCCAGAGTTGTAGTCCGATGCTCAAACCAATACCAAGCAATATAAGACCAGTGCTGCTTAAAGTGGTGGTCCATAGACCAGTCCCAGTTTGCAAGTTATTGACTGCCACTATGTAAGCCACATCACATGGCTTAGTATAGAACATATTGAGCTGAAGCTGTTATTGCTGCTGTTTCTATTTTTCTTGCGTTCCCTTTCTTCCTTCAACAATTTGTATACCATTTTTTCCATTTTATAAGTACCAAAGTTGCTGATGGCTTAGATATACCAGGGAAATGATTTGGTTTAATCTAGAGTGGGCAATAATGATCCTCCCATATCCTCTGGCAAGGACAATCCCAATTAATCCTTTGTCAGCCCCAGTGGTGTAGCTAGAGCTTTTGCCAGGTCCCTGAATCTGACACCCCAACCCTGCCCTTTCTCCTTCTGACTCTGGTATCTGATCCCTCATGGTTGTGTGACACCAAGGGAAAGGGAGGAAAGAGCACACCTCTCACCAGTGTTGCCCACCACCAGAAGCCTCTGAGCTGGCCCTGGGGGGGGGCAGAGGAAAGAAACCTGTGGAGTACAAACTCTTTCCAAAGTTTTCTCTTTGTTAGGAAAGGCTTCAGCCATGTGCCATTTCTTCATCCTTGTCCCCTTCCCCCTCCCCTTCCCCATTTGCCAATCCCAGTTTCAGGAACTGGAAGCTGCCTTGCTTTCAAGTAGGTGTGGCACAATCGCCATCATGACTTCCTCAGAAGTAACTTTGGCTGGTGTTCGGCATGTCCGCAATGTCCGCAGGAGTGACACTGCTGCTGCTGATTTCATTAGAGATAGATGCTGAGTAGGGTCTTTTTCTTCCCTCCTCCCGCATTGATCTCATAATAGTTGTGTCCAAAAGGGTGAGGAAACTTCCCAAAGGGGCTAATCCATCTCTAGGTTGAGGAGGGGGCAGCCAAATCTTGACCCAGCCACAACCTGGCAAGTTCACCCTTCTTCTCCTTCCTCCCTCCAGCCACCTCTGTCTCAAATGCAAACGTCCCCCCTCCCAGAAAAGAAAAAGAACTTCAGTTCCTTCGCCTTGGCATCCACTCACTAACCTTGGGCAGCTCGGAGAGCCAGGAGTAGCTGGCAGCCCCTCAGCCTTTCAGCATGCCCTCCTTGCTCTTTCTCCCTTCTTTGGGCAGAGTTCCAGTCAAGCTCCTGTGTCCCCAACCCCACCACTGCTTTCATCCTCAGAAAGCACTGCAGCACCCGCCCCCCCCGCGATGCACTTGTGTGTGTAAGTGTGTCCACCCAGTTCAAACTGGTTCTGAAACACACATCCCTCCCATGACTGGCTTGCAGGCCACTAGCCACCACCTTACACAGTGCCTTGTTCTCTTGCTGTCTCTCTCCACTCCTTCTTTTCTTCCACCTTCCCTCAGCAAGTTCCCAAGGAGGCAGTGACGCCTTCAACGGCACCCTCCCAAAAAGTGCTGCTGGGGGCAGGCAGCCCTCTCCCGCCCAGCTATGCCACTGGTCAGTACACTTTCTTAGCTGTTTTTAAAATATCTTGGCTTCTCTCTGTTCCTTCCACTTTTCCACTTTGTCCTCAACTTACTGCAAACTGAGATCAAAATTCAAAAGCAATTTGTATTAAATTGAATCAGTGGAGTGACAGAAAGACGGGGAATCGTGCTTTTCCCACCAGGCTTAGGCAAAAGCAAACTGCTGCAAGCCTCTCATAACTTGTGTACTCTACCTTATGAATAACCTTTGCCATGTTGACTGCATTCTGACGTTGCCTGGCCACATGTGACCTGGTTTTCATCGGAAGTTATGTTCTCTAGAGGCTGTCAGACTTCAATTCTCAGCATTTCTTACCACTGGCTACACTGGCTGGGACTGCTGAGAGTTGCAATCCATCAAAATCTAGATGGGTACACTTTATCCACCCATGCTGGAAATCAACTTCTGGTATTCCCTGTACCAGATACTGAAACATTACATTTTTGGGCTACAACAGCCAGAAACCCCCAGGCCAAAGAAATAACTTTTGGGGAGATGTAGTCCAAAACAGTAATGTTTCTAGATTCTATCCCCACAAAATCCATTTTCTCTTTTCCTTTTTTTTAAATTTAAAATTGGCCTCTTTAACATTGAGAAAGGCAAAATACAGCCTTATCTTATGTAAAGTATTAATTATAAGTAATTCATTATTCATTTAAAATTACTTCCAAACAAAGATGCATTTGCTTCTTCCAGCTGATCCTTGAGACCTTCCTTCCACAGCAAGGAGGTAGTTTTTCTGTCTGTCTACTCGTGCAGAGCTCAGACTTTCTTCTAATGAAATGCAGGCCACATCACCTAGCACTGGCAAGGCAGAAGGAGCAGGATGTCAGTACAAAAGGAAAGGCAGAGGGTTTGAAGGAAGGCCTTTTTTTTTTTTAAAGTACACAGAACAGACAAGCTTGAAATAGGATGACCAGTCTGTTTAAATAGCTGGGTACAACCAGAGCGGGTAAAAGGCAAACTGTGTCCTGCTGGTGGATGACCTAGTGTTTGCTGGGATCCTTGCAAAGAATGTCAGGGCGCGTCAGACCTTGGCTTCATTCATGGAGTCACATCATGAGCAAAATGCAGACTCAGGGTCACTTAACACTGGGTAGATATGCCAGCCAGCCAGAGTGAAACAGTTTTCACATTGCCAGTGTGAAAACCAGAGAAGGCTGTTCTTGTTGTGTGCTTTCAGGTCATTTTTTACTTATGGCAACCTTAAAGTGAACCTATCACAGGGTTTTCTGGGGGCTGAGAGTGTGTGATGTGTCCAAAGTCACCCAGTGAGTTTCCATGGCTGAGCAAGGAATCAAACCTTGATCTCCAATACTCAAACCACTGCACCACACTGTGCTTTAATGGGTATGTAAAAGAGGGAATATCAGCAGATGTTCCTTGCTACCTGGTTGTGTGACAAGAAATTCTTTCTTCTAAACGAATGATTCTTAACCTGGCATCCACAGAGCTCTGCTGTGGGACATCTACAGCAGTGGCAGCAACAGGGATGTAGCAGCAGCAGATGTGTGTGCGTACACCAAACTGGTCTTTCATTTGCAAATGAGGGAGCAGTTGAGGTGTGTGCAAATGCCTTCCAACAAGTCTCTCTGTGCCCACACACACCCTGATCCCACATCCCTGACAAAAAGGACTTAGCAGCAGTCCTTTTGTGAATGAGGGGGCAATTGGGGCATGCATGCATGCCTTCCATCATATTCCTCTGTGCCCCCTGCCATGTCTCTGAGATAAGGGACCTGGCAGCAGACATGTGGGTGAACTCAATCTCCTCTCTCATTTGTGAACAAGGGAGCAGTAAGGGCACATGCCCACATCTTCCACCATGTCCCCCTGTCACACCCCCTGGTGGGTATGAAAGGTTCACAGAGGCAGGCATGCGTGTGCACCCAAACTGCTCTCTTATTTGCAAACAAGGGAGCAGCTTTGGTGCCCACATACATATCCCGCTGCCATGTCCCTGACAAAAGGGACATGGTGGCAGGGGTGTGTCTGTGCCCAAACTATGACTATGGAGACCAGGGTCTGAATCCCCACTTTGCTATGGAAACCCACTAGGTGACCTGAGGCAAATCACACTCTCTCAGCCCCAGAGAAAGGCCAATGAAACAAATCTTGCCAAGAAAATCCACATGATAGATTCACCTTAGTCAGTTAGTCATAAGTCAGTTTTCAAAAGAGAGAGAGAAATGATGGCTAGAAAGAACCTCCCACTTTGTTGTTGTGCACCTTCAAGTCACTTCTGACTTATGGGAACCCTAAAGTGAACTTAGCAAGATTTGTTCAGAGAGGGTTTGCCTTTGCTTTCCTCTGAGGCTGAGAGAATGTGCCTTGCCCAAGGTCACCCAGTGTCTCAGCAGGGATTTAAATTCTAGTCTCCAGAAGCCTTTGATAAACAAATAAACATTTAAATATTTATATCTAAATGTAAATATTTAAATCTTGAGTTAAGTCTTGAGAGACCCCAGCAACAAAATATATTTACAGAGAGTCTCCAGTAAAAGAACCACTGTTCTAAACAACCACTGCAAGTACAGGAGCCTCACCAAACACATGCTGGACAGTTTCCTCAGGCAGCAGATTTTGAGTATCATGAAAAATGCTGCAGATGTCTAGTTACCAAATGTATTTATGTATTTTTACTGCCAGAGGAGCTGGTGAGAGTTTCTGCTTCAATGTGCTAAAATAACTTGGTTGGCTTGGAGTGCTCTGAACCTGGGCAGGGGGGACAGGGAATTTGCAATGCTGCCTCAGGCAGCAAAGTATCTTGGGCTGTCCCTGCCCTTTAATTATGAAGAGATCCTGCATCTCCACTATTGCATTGCCTATTAGAACATCCCTGGGATTTTATTTTGAAGGACAGCCAATAGAAAGTAGGAAACATATTGACCCACACTTATCACAAGGGTAGGAAGAGCACATTTGGTAGGTGCAGCTTGATCTGCAGGGTTGAGAAATTTATATCACACCCTTCCTCCAAGGAGTTCCAGACTGTGCTTGTGGCTCTCCCCATGCCATCCCTACAACAACCCTGTGAAGTAGGTTAGGGTAAGAGCTGATAAGTGGCCCAAAGTTGTTCAATTAACTTCACAGCTGGACTGGGTCAGGTCTTGAATTTGTAACTTCCCCAGTCCTAGTATAACACTAACAGTTACAACAAATTTTCCTTCTAAAATGTGCCCTGCTTATATTTCAAAATCTACATAGCTGTTATTGATACAGGATTCCTGTTCCCTTTTGTTTTTATTCATTTCTGTTTATGATTCACATTAATGTCTTCCCAACAGGCTGTGTGCTGGGAGTCTTTTTGCAACTCCCCTGCCCTCAAGACTGAAGAGATTCAATCTAAATGAAGCTTTATCACTTGGTTCTATTCATAAAATAGATAGTGTTCTAGTTTTCAAGCACTTCTCTTTCACGGCATTTAAGACACACCAATATGATCCTCAGAGTATATAACAAGTAGATTAATTGTATGCAGTACATACCCTCCAACTGCGATTTGTTAGGGACAATCCCAATTAATCCTATGTTGTCCCACCTTTTCAGCTGCTTTTACAGTGTTCCATTCCTCCTCCCATTTCCCCACTTTTGTCCTCAGCTTTCTTCAATTGCTACAAATTGAATTCAAAGTGCAAAAGTAGTTGGCACTCAGTTAACTCAGCAGTACCACCCAACAGTCTCAGGCAACAGCAAGCTGCTGCAGCCTTTCTTAGGCCATTTCCACGCTACACTGTTATAGTGCTATTATTCAACATCCTGTGGAATCCTGGGCTTTGCAGTTTTGAGAGGGGCCTTTAGAATTCTCAGCCTGAGAGCTCTTTGGCCTCAGGAAACTACAAACCCCAGAATGCCACAGGATATTGAAAGTGGAATAATAGCTCTATAACAGTGTAAGGTGGAAATGGCCTTAGCTTATTTGTTTTTCCCACACTGATGACTTTTGCCATCGTGCTCAAACCCTGAAGTTGCCTGGAGACATATGTCATGGTTTTCATCTCTGAAATTTTGGAGGGCATGGTAACAGAAATAACATAGTATCTTCTTGTGCTGTGAGATTTTATATATATATATATATATGTATGTATGTATTATGTATGTGCCCTTTAAAAATATATATATATATTTAAAGGGCATGTGCAGATATTCTTTAAATATATTAAAATTGTTTAAGACAATTTATTATTTTGGAGAGTGAGGTTCTGCACTGATGCTAAATAGCTTCTTTATAACTTGCTACCAGAAACTTAAGACTAAACTGCATAGAAATCTTAAAAACAGTCTAGTTTTAAAAATCTTTAAATAGCATAAATAGCATAATCAAATTAGAAATTCCTGCCTTAATAAAATCCAAGAGGAATGGGGAAACTGTTTTCCTCACACATGAAATTTTTGCGAGGAGCATCCAGCTGTATCTGCTGAGAATTTTTTTCCACTTACACAGACCCGTTTTCTAAATTTGCCAACTGTAGTAAGCATTGACACGTTGATAGAAAGGATGGGAAGCATTGCTCCATCCCAAAAGGACACATTTGCACAAGTTAATTTATGAATTAAGAAATCGTTACTATAATTGACATTCAGTGACTTGAGCCCCATTGTTAGTCCCAACTAAAGTAGTCCCAACCTATAGGAGTTTACCTATATGTTGACTCACCATTCAATAATTGATTCAATGGATCTGCTTTAGTTTGGACTCACCAGGCAATATATATATATATATATTCTCCAACTGTCTCAATTTGGCATGGACGATCCTAATTTTAATCACCTGTTGTCCCACTTTTTCAATTGCTTTTAAAATGTTCCAGTTTCTCAATTCTCTTACCACTTTTTCTTTTCCTCTTGGCAAACTTCCATTGCTACAAACGGAGATCAAAGTATGTCTGCAGCAAAAGAAAAAAGAAGGAGACGATAGGGTCGCTGCGCAGAGAAGATGTTGAATTTCTTACAGGGGGAAGAGAAAAGGCAGAACTACTTAACACCTTCTTTCCCTCAGTTTTTCCCCAGAAGGATACAAGCACTCAACCTGGCAGTTGGGGAGCAGGTGAAGAAGCAGGGGAAACGAGGCACGTAATAGGTAGAGAGGTGGTACAGGAATACCCGGCCACACTGGATGAATTCAAGTCTCCAGGGCCAGATGAATTGCATCCTAGGATATTAAAAGAGCTGGCAGAGGTCATTTCGGAACCGCTTGCTATAATCTTTGAAAACTCTTAGAGGACAGGACAAGTTCCAGCAGACTGGAAGAGAGCAAAAGTTGTCCCCATCTTCAAGAAGGGAAAAAAGGAGGACCCAAATAATTATCACCCAGTCAGCCTGACATCAGTACCCAGAAAGATCCTGGAGCAGATCATTAAGCAGTCAGTTTCTAATCACTTAGAAAGCAGCGCGGAAATCATGAGAAGTCAACATGGATTTCTCAAAAATAAGTCATTCCAGACTAATCTTATCTCTTTTTATGATAGAGTTACTAGCTTGATAGATGAAGGGAATGCTGCGGATGTAGCATATCTCGATTTCAGTAAGGCCTTTGACAAAGTTCCCCATGACATTCTTGCAATGAAGTTGGTAAAACGTGGGCTGGACAGGGCTACTGTTAGTTGGATTTGTAATTGGTTGACCGACTGAACCCAAAGAGTGATCACAAATGGCTGCTTTTCATCCTGGAGAGAAGTGACTAGCGGGGTGCCACAGGGTTCTGTCCTGGGCCCAGTGCTGTTCAATATTTTTATCAATGATTTGGATGAAGGAATAGAGGGCATGCTCATCAAATTTGCAGATGACACCAAATTAGGAGGGGATACACCAGAGGACAGGATCAAAATTCAAAATGACCTGGAGAGATTGGAGAGCTGGGCCAAGGCTAACAAAATGAAATTCAACAGAGAGAAGTGTAAGGTCCTACACTTAGGTAGAAAAAATGGAATACAGAAATATAGGATGAGGGACATGTGGCTGGATAGCAGTGCGTGTGAAAGGGATTTAAGGAGTCTTCATAGACCACAAGCTGAACATGAATCAGCAGTATGATGCAGCAGCCAAGAAAGCCAATGCAATTCTCGGTTGCATCAATAGGAGTATGGTGTCTAGATCAAGGGAGGTACTGGTACCACTCTACTCTGCTTTGGTTAGACCTCATCTTGAATACTGTGTCCAGTTCTGGGCACCCCAATTCAAGAAGGACATGGTCAAGCTGGAGCAAGTCCAGAGGAGGGCGACCAAAATGGTGAGGGGTCTGGAAGCCATGCCCTATGAGGATAGACTTAGAGAGCTGGGTATGTTTAGTCTGCAGAAGAGAAGGTTAAGAGGGGACATGATAGCCATGTTTAAATATTTGAAGGAATGCCATATAGAGGAAGGAGAGGGCTTGTTTTCTGCTGCTCCAGAGACCAAGACAAGGAGCAATGGATTCAAGCTGCAGGAAAGGAGATTCCACTTGAACCTCAAGAAGAACTTCCTGACAGTCAGGGCTGTCCGGCGGTGGAATATGCTGCCTCGGAGTGTGGTGGAGTCTCCTTCCTTGGAGGTTTTTAAGCAGAGGCTGGATGGCCATCTGTCAGGAGTGCTTTGAGGGTGTTCCTGCATGGCAGGGGGTTGGACTGGATGGCCCCTGTGGTCTCTTCCTACTCTACATTTCTATGATTCTATGATTCTAAGTGCTAAAGTAGTTTGCACTCAATGATCACAGGAGGGTGGAGAGGAGAGGAAGGGAGAAGAGGGGTCAGGATCTTGCCCTTCCCAGCAGGCTCAGGCAAAAGCAAACCACTGCAGCTTCTCCTAGCTTGTGCATTCTTTCTCATCAGTACAGTGGCTCCTCCATTTTCACAAGGATTTGAGGCTCAGACCGCTTGTGAAAGTGGAAAAACCATGAATAACTCTGCCAATCCCCCTCCCATTCCCTTCTGGGGGTCCCCACTCCATTCCCTTGCCTTTCATCCTGGTGTGCAAGCCCTCCTTCTTCATGCATGGGAATGGGAGGGGGGCTTTGGAGGAGAGAAAGAAGGTATGCACATGCCTCCCCCTCCCATTCCCTTGCCATTTGTCTTGGTGTGTGTTGATTGTACTAGGTCCAAAGACAAGGGAATGGGAGGGGAAGCTCTGGAGGGGAGAAAGTAGGCTTGCGTGTGCCTTCCCCTCATTCCTGTGCTTATTGCCTCAGTCGAGTTAGCACCAGGGCCAGAAGCAAGGGAGTGGGAGAGGGGGCTCCTGAGGGGAGGAGCACGCATGCCCCCCATTCCCTTGCTTTTTGCTTTGGCGTGCATTTTCCATGCTGGAGCCAAAGGCAAGAGAATGGAAGGGGGGAGCTCCGAATGGGAGAAGGAAGACATGCGCATGCATTCCTCCTCATTCCCTTGCCTTTGCCGGGGTGCACTTGCCTTCCTTCTCCACACTTGGCAAAACACAAGGAAATGGAGGAGGAGAATGGGGTTGAAGGCACATGCACGCTTTGTTAATAATCAAATCCATGAAGGTCAAACCTGTGAAAGTGGAGGAAGGATTGTAACTTATTACCTCACTGCACTGGAGAAGGCCCTGACCAGGTGACCTACTTTCTTTATGTCCAGATTGCAGTGGGACTAGTGTATGTATGCATGTAAGTAAGTGAAGTGTGTTTCAATGTGTGAAAGGGAGGGGCAGAGGAAAGAAGAGAGCGTGGGTATAGAAGAAGTTTCTGTGTGCATGCACATGCATTTGATGTGCTGTTTTGTCTGAGTTTGAGCCCACCAACTTATAACATGCAGCTTTTACCATCGCTGTCTGCAGCCTAATCAGTCCTCAGGCCAGAACAATTCTTTGCCATTGCATGAAAACAAGCTATGGATTTGTTATCTATGATTTCACTTTGCATCCAAACCCAACCAAAGTATAGCAGTTCTGTCTTGATTGTAGTAAGATACCCTCCAACAAAAAGCCAGCCACAAAAACATTGTTAGGCCATAAGCATCTAGCAACCATCCAAATTTCTCAAAAAACGTTTGACACAGCATCACTCTGGGGAACCATGAGAAATTTTTAGATGTCTGGATTTCTCTACTTGACATGCTTAAAAGGCTGCTGCCACAGAGGCCCAACAACAATCAGTTTGGAGTTATTTTTCTGGGTTGAACTCTAGAATCCTATGGCCAGCATCCCAACTGTTTTGGAGTTATAGTCCAAAAAAGTAATTTTTCTAACATCTGCTCCCAACACAGCCCCCACCCAATTTTGCATACGTTTCATCTAAACTGCTGCCAGGGCTAAAACTGAAATGAGTTAACAACAACACTTCAAACAAAACATTCACAAGATTGGGTGCCACATGCACTGTACCTTGACTCTTAAAATGCCATCTTTGTCTATTTAGGTTTTAGGTTCATTCCTCCTTTGGCCCACATGAGCACTTGTTGCCACTAAGTGAAAAAAGATTTTATCTTACATAAGACACAGGTAATTATTCCTTTTCAATTAAACCCTCAAGCACTGAACTGTAGAAATGCTTAGTTCACTGCCCAGTAGCAAAGCAAATACATTGTTATATAATAGTCTGTGTTGTTTTTGCCATTCAGCCCTTAACTAAACCTGTGTCCTCATCAAATTTAATGAGTCTGTGTGCCTGAACTAGGGGTGTGATCCAGCTAAAATGAAACTTGTTTTTAAGGCTGCAATCTTATGCACTCTTAACTGATTGGGACCTCCTGCCCAACAGACAGGCATGAATGAGACATGCGTCTTTTCTGTTTTCAATGCAAAAGTTAAATACATACATTAGAATCCACCAGTGAGCTCTGCAATGGAAGGTTGCAAGACGGAGTGCTCCTGTTCAGCTTCTAGATGCTCTATTCCATCCCCAATTCCTGGTTTTAAATATTCTCCCTCTCATAGTCAATCAACATTCCAGATTATGCTTAGCCCTCACTGTGTTTGGTGTGGAAGGTTCCCCCTTGTGACTTTTAAAAATTATGGCAGAGATTCTACAACATGGTCTACATTTTGTAACATTACAAATCCATAGTTACTTTGCAGAAATGTGACAAAACTCTGTTAGCAAATTGCAAAGATTTGCCTCTGGGTAGTGCCCTTATAAGCATTGAGTACTTCCACTGCACACTGTGCACTTCTTATCTGCAACAGGCACTTCTCATGCTCATCGGGCACTCCTAATGTACATTGGATACTTTGGATGCACATTGGACAATCCTGTGGTGCTTTGGCACTTCCTATCTGGTGTCCAGATGCACTTGGGAGACATGGCACATCAGTTACTCATCTGGCTAGGACTGCTTAATGGATGTCATAGAATCATAGAATCATAGAATCATAGAAATGTAGAGTTGGAAGAGACCACACAGGCCATCCAGTCCAACACCCTGCCATACAGGAACACCCTCAAAGCACTCCCGACAGATGGCCATCCAGCCTCTGCTTAAAAACCTCCAAGGAAGGAGACTCCACCACACTCCGAGGCAGCATATTCCACTGCCGGACAGCCTTGACTGTCAGGAAGTTCTTCCTGAGGTTCAGGTGGAATCTCCTCTCCTGGAGCTTGAATCCATTGCTCCTTGTCCTGGTCTCTGGAGCAGCAGAAAATAAGCCCTCTCCTTCCTCTACATGGCATCCCTTCAAATATTTAAACATGGCTATCATGTCCCCTCTTAACCTTCTCTTCTGCAGACTAAACATACCCAGCTCTCTAAGTCTGTCCTCATAGGGCATGGCTTCCAGGCCTCTCACCATTTTGGTCGCCCTCCTCTGGACTTGCTCCAGCTTGACCATGTCCTTCTTGAACCATGCCCAGAACTGGACACAGTATTCAAGATGAGGTCTAACCAAAGCAGAGTAGAGTGGTACCAGTACCTCCCTCGATCTAGACACCATACTCCTGTTGATGCAGCTGAGAATTGCATTGGCTTTCTTGGCTGCCGCATCACACTGCTGACTCATGTTCATAAGCAGACTTACCTGTGTGGGAAATAGAACTGGTTAATTTTGCAATGACTTATTCACCTAGGGCAGTGGTTCTCAACCTGTGGGTCCCCAGATGTTTGTGGACTTCAGCTCCCAGAAGCCCTGAGTATTGACCATAGTGGCTGGGGCTTCTGGGAGCTGAAGTCCATGAACATCTGGGGACCCACAGGTTGAGAACCACTGACCTAGGGGCTGCCTGGCATTAGAACACATGTGTTCCAATGCCAGGCAGCCCCTAGGTGAATAGGTCATTGCAAAATTAACCAGTTCTGTTTCCCACACAGGTAAGTCTGCTTATGAAAATGTAAGCTTTGCTTGTATTCTGCAAAGTCTGACATTCCCAGTAAAGTCTTCTGATGCCTTCCTCTTAGGTACTGGTGGATGGTAGTTCTCTGGCTGTGGAAGGACCAGTTCTTTGTTTATTCTGGGGTTTTAGTGAACTAGAGCGCAGGCATGAACGAAAGTGCAGCTGCTATTGAAGCAGAAGCCACCGCACAGCTGTGGCTCAGAGGAAAACTTCCACAGCCACACCCCCATTCAATATGTCATCAGAAGGACCTCCAAAAGTAGAATTGATACAATGGATATAGGTAAGTCAATTTACCTCTGCCTCCCAAGAAAGAAAGAAGAAGAAAAAAACACTCTCTCTTCTGGGTTTCAGAAGTCCCACTTAGTTCTTGAATTAACAACTAATAGACTGGGATAGGAGATACATCATACGGATATTGTTAAAAATCCTCCAAAATACAGGTACAGTGCCTGACAAATCCTGAGGCTTTTGGCCAATCAGGAGAAGCCCTGAGTTTGTTCTTTTATGCTGCTGCAGCCAGTTCTTCCCCTTTATTTCTAGCTTAACTGTTCTCAACCTTTGCTTTTCTAGCTGTTTGGGACTACAGTTTCCAGAACCTATCACCGTTGACCAGGCTAGTGGAGGCTTCTGGGAGCTGAAGCCCTGAACAGCTGGAGGAGCAAAGGTTGAGAATAACTGACACTGATAAGGTATATTTGGTTCTTCTCTGACTTCTCCCTTCCCTCAACAGATCTTTCCTGCCTGGTACACAAGGCTTGAGCTGCATGTTTCTCTGACATATTTCTGGAAAATATCTGGTCTACCTGGGAGCAAAGATTGACTAAGGAGGAGGATAAAGAAGTCATGGGTGAAGTAAAAGTACCACAGACTGGGGGAATCTGATAACTGTATTCCAAGAAAGGAATTTTTTCATTTCTGGCTAAGAGGGCCATGGCTCCTGCAGATCAGCACTTGCTTCTTCCCTGAGTAATGCAACATCCCTGTGTTCTGAGGTAGAACTGGCTGCAATTCCTGCCCTCTCCAAGGCTTTGAACTGCCCCGGCTGGAGCAAATGCGTTGAGAGGTTGCGGTATTTGTTGCAGTACTTCTCAACACTTTAAAACAACAACAACAACAAAAAGATATCTCTTTTGTCTTGGACTATTTTTTGGCAATTGCTGGCACTAGCTGCAACATATTATTTGCACCCACAGTTGGTGTCTTTTCAATGACCAGATATTGGAACAACATTATTTTTCTTCCTCTTTAATGTTTTAACAATTTTATTGAAAGTTATAGTGCACCAGGCCAATAGCACTTTTGTGCTATAGGACTGTAACAGTAAGAGTTTTTTATTTAAAAAAATCAGAAAGGAGATATTTTGCTCTTCATACCGTAGGACCACCTTAGCAAACCATGCCCCTTTAAAAAAAAACTCCAGAAAAGTTCTAGTGAATATTGACAAGACTACTACAAACAGCCTCCTAAAAGAATGAAATGAATAGATCCAATGCAAAAACAACCTACAAACCCAAGGACCTTTTTGTGTAAACTCACAGCTCTTTAGACTAATGGAGAAGAGCGCTTTGTCTGCTACTCCAAACGACCAACACATTACTGTTATGTCTTTATTGGTAAATGATGCAGTGGTTGGTCTATACTAGAGAAGGATCATAGTTCTTTAGCTGATAGGATTTAGTATCCTCTTGAAGCACAGCAATTTTCAGTGGGGGCCGTATAGCCTCCAATAGGGTCCTCGCACATTTGAAGGGGATCACAAACTAAAAACTGTGAGAAGGGGAGTTTCAAGGGTCTATGGAGACCCTGGTAACTGCATCAATGAAATACCAAACAGCAACCGTAATTAGAGTTGGTAGTTTCCCTCCTATTTATATTATCTTTCCATCACACTGTTTGACAGTTTCCTTGACAAAAAAAAAAAACAGGCCTGATTTCATTATAAGAGGTGACTTCTGACTGTCATTGTCTAATCTGGACCCAAATACCATGAAGCTTACAGAAAAGCACCAAGGTTAAGAATCACATTAGGCCTGAGAGATGTTTAATTTAATGCAGTCTTTTTTTTTTCAAGCTTTGTCCAGCATGTTGGAATGTTTTCTTGGTGTTCAAATGATTTTCTTTCTATCTGTTCATGTTGTATCCCTGTATGACTGGGGCCCTGGAACCTGAGAAGAACTGTTAAGTCGCTAAGAGCTGTGTGGCCAAAAAAAACAGTTGAAAATGGCTGCTATGGCCAATGTTCAAAAGATCTCAGTAGCCAGTTGTGGGTTGTCTGAGCTGAACTACAGCCCCCATTCCCCCATGAGGCCAGTGGATTCCCAAGGATGATAAAGTACAGTAGCAAACAATGAAAATCAGAGTGTGCAGATGTCCTAATAGTTGTGGGAACTGCACAAGCAGGTTGCTCACAGCTGCATATTGTTTCCCAGTCTTAAACTGCCACTCTCAAGCAAAACTATCTAGCAAAGCTCACTAAATACATATTAAGCTTTTCTGTGCTTTTTCTGTTTTCTGTGTTAACGTTTTGCTGTGATGTTAACAAGGACTTAATGTGATGTTAACTAGGACATTTGCCTGGTAGCAGAGGCCATACTCACTAGCACATGTCTTCCCTTCCCCATGTAGTAATTCTGACCTCAGCATAGAAGCCACCATGGAAAACTCTGTAGTGATGGTTGGGGAACCTGAGGTTGAAAGGAAAACCTTATTTTGAATTTGGAGGAAGAGAGCCTTTATTTTCTAGAGACACCCATCCAGAATAAGATTGCTTTCTAAGCTCCAGGAAGTGCAAACAGAAATTATTGCTTATTTTTCACCTGTGACCAGCTTCACCATCTTGTGGTAAATTTTGGATTCTAAATTCTAAACATCTTGTCCTCTCTTGTGCACTGCAAATAAATACATAAATATTCAATACACCACACTTCCACTTTAAAATAGAATTCCAGGCAATCACAATAAAATGCAAGGTAAAATGCCATAGCTCAGATATCAAAATGGAATCAATTAAAAACACATTAGAAAAGAAAAAAAGACATAAACAGACCTTGCTTGTTAAAAAGCTACTTAGGTAAATTATCAGTTTAATAGTCAAAAGCCTTTGGGAACACAGATGAGCTGGAAGGTGCCAGAGGAGAGTGACCAAAATGGTGAAGGGTCTGGAAGCCATGCCCTATGAGGAGAAGCTTAGGGAGCTGGCTGTGTTTAATCTATAGAAGAAAAGATTAATGATAGCCATATTTAAATATTTAAAAGGATGTTATATCAAAGAGGGAACAGACTTGTTTTCCGCTGCTCCAGAGACTAGGACAAGGAGCAATGGATTCAAACTACAGGAAAAGAGATACCACCTGAACCTCCGGAAGAACTTCCTGATGGTCAGAGCTGTTTGGCAGTGGAATAATGCTGCCTCGGAGTATGGTGGAATCTCCTTCTTTGGAGGTTTTTAAACAGAGGCTGGATGGCCATCTGTTGGGAGTCCTTTGATGTGTGTTCCTGCATGGCAGGGGATTGGACTAGATGGCCCCTGTGGTCTCTTCCAACTCTATGTCTCTATGATTCTATGTCTTCTGGATGTTGCTGCTGAACAAACTGGTTGTCCCTATAGATGTATTATATTAGTCAATCTGATTTTGAACATTGTGAACTTATAACGCTTTCCTTAAAGTGATCTTAGAAACGCTGCAGAAATGAATAACGTTCCTGATCTTTATTATTTTAAAATTTTATATATATATATGTGTGTGTGCGTGCGTGCGTGTGCGCGAGTGTTACTGGCTGGCTTACCTTACTTCATCCAAATCTATGCACTTAATGTGCATGTTATGCCAATTATTTTCATTTTTCAAATCAGTCTAATTTGTATTAGAGTTATTAATTATGCATTAATTGCTGTACTACTTTTTCTTCTGCTATGTTTCAACCTTCATACTATTTTTTAGAGCTACAAATAAGTTGAGAGAATCAACACAGAGTAATGTTAGTACTGGTCTCGGAGCATGGAGGTTCAATTTCAAACCTCTTCATGGTCATGGATTTTTTCATTTGACCTTAGACCACCATTACCTTTTTTGCAAGCCTACTTTAATAAGTTGTTGTAGGGATTACTAGGTAGAGGGAAACCATACAAAAGTGCTGTACAAATACAAGAATAACAATAACATTAATATTTCTTTATGTACAGGCACTTCCAGTAGTGTTCCTAACAGATCACCTTTTTTTTCTTTTGCCACCTGTTTTTCATTAATGGCAAAAAGCTACAGATCCACAAAAATACCACAGAAAGCCTCTGAAGGTGACTGCCATCTGATTCATAAGGCAAGGTCCAGAGGAAAGTAAGGGCAACAAGAGTAATTGAAGGAAAAAAGCATGGTCTAATTTCCCTCAGAGTTAGAGAATAACTAGAAAACAGCCTACTTTAACTGTCTTTGACTATTCAACTTTTCACCATAATATACATACTGAGCAGCTCATCTGTGCTAAGAGATCTGTGTTCCCACCCATATGATCTGTTAATATCAAATGATAAATATTGGTGCTTTTACATTTCCATTCCTTTACACTGTTCCCTTCCTCCCAAAGGCCTGCTGTTGCTGCTACCTTGCCTTCTTCACTGTGCTGCTAATTTGCCTAACCCTTTTCTTCCCACTCCCTAGACTCACTTCAGACCTCTGCAAAGCCCCTTCTCTCTTTCTTGCACTCTGCTGCTGTGCCTCCCACCCCTTCTTTCCTCCCCTCAGCTAGTGACACCATCTCTTCCTTCCTTACCCCTTGCCCCTCATCATGCCTGCCTCTCTTGCTCTCCGTATGCTGCCACGGCACCCCCTCACCTCATCTCTCCTTTCCTCTCCCTCCCTTCCCTCCTACTTCCATCTTGCAACATCCTGTACCCTCACAAATGTGTCCCTCCTCACTTCTTGCACTCTGACATACGCTCCACTCCTTCCCCCTTCTCTCCTACTCCATTCCTTGCTTGACCTCCTACCCTCACAATATGCCCCTTACTTCACCTCGCACCCTCAGAGTACATATGTCTCTTGCTTCTTGCTCTCAGCTGCTCGCGCCTCATTCTCCTGTCCTTTCTGTTCCCTCCTTCTTTGCCTCACCTTATGCCCTTCTAAAGCATCCCTCCTCTTCCTCTTCCTTTTCACAGCTCACTCTCTCTACCCTTAAGAGAGGAAGGAAGGGAAGAAGGGAAGAAGCAAGCAAGGAAGCAAGCAAGCAAGCAAGCTTGATATCCAGACCAGATGATGGTCCAAATGAGCCCTGGGCAGCATGCCTAGAATCCAAGTAAAAACCTGGCCAGCAGGGTGGTATGTCCTAGATACAAGTGAATTGCTTCCCCCTTCACATTGCTTGAAGTACAGACTTCCCACATTCAACTAAGAGGTTGGGGACTAGAGCACTGTCAGAAAATGAAATTTGTTGAAAAGCAGAACCCATGTACTGTACTGTAGGGAGCATGAAGGACTTACAGAGGCTCACTTGGGACTAACTGCACATGCACTGCTTGCAGAGTCTTTCAGACAGCTCGTTATCCTAAAAGGTGGGAGACCTTGGGGTCTACTCACAAAGCCAGCATCTCTTTAGAATTAGGGAGAGGAGACCTGTAACAGGAAGATAATGGCAGGATCTTTTCACCTATGTGTACCAGTACTAACTGCAGAGGGGCTCCAGTTTAAAGATAAGATAAACAATAACAAGATAAACAATATTGGAAATGACAGCCACACACAAGGAAACAGACACTCTCAAGAACCATACAAGGCTATCAGAAAATAAAGCAGGAAAGGTTCCATAAAAAGAGACTTGGGGATGAAAAAGGTTGATAGTTACCAGTCCTAAAGGAAAGGGTTGAAATAAAGAGGCTCAGACAGTGCCTGAGGGTAGCACGGACTAACAGCAATCTGAGCACCATATATTATGTCTGAAATGCTACAATTTGCTCGGACCAAAGTCAGGGTTTATAGGCTTTAGGCTTTTTCCTATCCTGAAGGGGTATTCTGACAAAGCCTAAAACCCCCTCATGGGATTGACTAAAGGGTTCTGGGATAGGCAATTGCTTTGGCAACAGAATGACAAAGTTTATAGGAATCATGATAACTTGTTGAAGTTTGGACCAGTAGTGGGTGTAGGAAAGGTTTCTGTAGGGTGATATTGAAAGGGATGGCCTCTGATTGTCTTATCCGGGCCTGTTCAGAAATGCAAAGATTTGAGATTAGGGAAGAGATTAGCCTGAACCCCTTGATGTCAGGATTTCCCACTTACTCCTCCTTGAACTTATGGCTTGACCATGTCTGGCAATCTGTTCTTCTGTTGAGTGTGGACCATGTATTTCCAACCATAAACATGTCCAAGTATGAAAACAAAAGGCACATCCTGCAGGATGGGGATGTTGGAGTAATAACAGGTTTAGCACCTCCTCCCCAGCATGCTTTGCAAGCAAAACATGCATGCATGTGGTTCCAAGCAAGCCTCCTTAGGCAAGAAGAACTGATGAAAGAGCAGAACACCTGTCAAATTAATGGAACTTTTCCTTAATGTGGCAGTGTCAAAAGAGCAAGTTGGCAGAAAATGAAGAATCGGAAGGTGGGGGCTTTCTGTATGTCATGCAATCTTCACTAGATCCCATGTTGTGAAGTTACACTTAGAATCCTGCTGTAGGGAGATAAATAAAATCAAGTATAGATTCTCCTCACTAAAGTGGGGGGGCATAACAGCACACTCTAAAGCACATTGCATGTATTATAAATTAATGGTGCTGCAGCGGAGGCTAAGTGAATGTACTTGCATGACTAGAAATTCTGGAGCAGATCACCAAAGGTCTCTTTAACTTTGGCAGTGCTGCAGGGGTCATGTTTTCACATGAATGAATGGCTCTTGAATGATTTATGGCTGAATTTCTCAAAGTTGTCAGGAACAAAAACGCTTTTCTTTAACATCAAGCATGCACAACTACTGAGTTTGCCATTCCCCCCCCCCACACACAAGTTGTCCCTACTTAGGATAACATTATCACTGTATTTAAAGCCAGTAAATATTTTCTAATGTACTCATATTATTACAATTTTAAATGTCTCTTTTAATGCATGGACAAATACTTTTTGTGGGGTTTAGGAGAGCAAGACTACAACAATAATGGGAAAAGTGTGAATATGAATAAAAATACTACATATCCTCCCTTAACTGCCAAGTGCCGACAATTTGCAACACACTTGTATGCCAAGGCACATTGGACAGGTGACAACAAGACATTCATATCCTCAGATTTGAATAAATAAACAGATAAAACACCAGGAGCCATAATCATAGGCTATGAGGTACAGGTGCCAAAAGAATCTGTCATGTAAGAGCGAGCTTAAAATATATGTTTCAAACTTTTGTGGAACTAGAACTGGAGAAGCACCTAAATTATTAGATATGCCATCACAGAGCTCCTCCAGAGCGAAATCATTAGATATGCCATCACAGTTGTCATGTTTTCCTATTTGTTCTACAAACTGTGGTGGAAACAAGCACAGAAGTACTGCCATCTAACCCCCATCTCAAAATGGCGGGGGTAAAATAAAACCCCTTCAAAGAAAGCAGTCGAGTTATGAGTGTACACAATGAGTTTTCTAGCTCTTGGAGAAAAGGTTGAGCTTTGGGAAGGAGTGGTTTGATGGATGGCAGGATCCCACAACCAAAGCATGTAACACTGGAATATTTTCTTGCAGGGCCCCAATTGTACAAGAGTGGCCCCTCCACTTTTGCGAGGGTTCAGGACACAGAACCCTTGTGACAGTGGAAAAACCATAAATAACTTGCCCACCTGCAACCCCCATCCATTTCCTTCCAGGGCTCCCCACTCCCATTCTCTTGTCTTTTGTGCGCCAGGGCCAGAGCAAGGGAACGGAAGGGGGAGCTCTGGAGGGGAGAAGAAAGGTTCGTGCGAGCCTCTTCCTACCTCCCGTTCCCTTCCCCTTTCCCTTGGAGTGAGCTCTGAGCACCAGGGCCAGAGGCAAGGGAATGGGAGGAAGGACCTCCACAAGGGAGAATGAAGGCTTGCATGGGCCTCCCCCACCATTCCCTTCCCTTTTTCCTAGGCACAAGTTCTCAGCACCAGAGCTGGAGGCAGGGGAATGGGAATGGGGAAGTTCTGAAAGGGAGATGGAAGGTACACTTGCTTCCCCCACACATTTCCTTGTCTTTTGTCCAGGTCCTTCCCTTGCTTCTCTACACCTGACAAAATGCAAGGAATGAGAGGAGAAGAATTGGGGGGGGAGCACACATGCCTCACAAATAATCAAATTTGTAAAAATCAAACCCATGAATGTGGAGGGAGGACTATTTTTCTCTCCACTATACCAACTGCTATATAAAATTACTTTTTAGTGACAATTTTCCCCCTCTCCATTTTTCTGTCTCTTGATCTCATTCCTTTCTCCACCCAACCTTATACCATCCTCCCCCAGTGGCAATCCTGGTGAGTGTGATGGAAGCACTCTCCTCCACACTGGTGGGCTCTCTGCTAAAGGAAGCACAATAGACACGCCTCTTCCTTCTGGGGCAGCCTGGCCTGTGGAAGCACTTCTGGTGCTTCCACAGGTGACATAAGTGCAGGATAGTCATGTAATTGTGGGTCATTGATGGAGAAAGCCTGTCAATTATTTAATCTGTGATCATGTCACCTGGCAACAAGAGAATGATGGGATCATGACAACATCATGCAGAAGCGTCATCATGATCCTGCTCCTCTCCCCTCCACATGCCAGGATGGGAGGCTCCTGGAGAAAGGGCCTTTGATTCAAACCATTTAGTTAAATGAAGAAAGTAGCATGGCCACTTCTGCATTGTCAAAAAAGAGGAGAGCATTAACAAAAGAAGCACAGGAAGAAAACAGAATAAGGATGTGCAGGAATTTTGCCACTACAAATATATGAATAGACGTGCATATGCATAGACAGAAATGTAGAAGTAGTAACTGTAATTTAAACAGAAACATAATTTCACCATAGTGGGGATGAATGTGATTGGATGATCTTGATGTCTGTGTCTGTCTGTCTGTGAAATCTGCTCTCCAGGTGGTAATCCCTGATGAGCCCAATCTCCCTTCTGGGCATTCTGTATCAAGAAATCAAATCGGAACTAGTCAGCCTTTCAGTTAAAGGATTCCTTAAAAAAAGAGCAAGGTCAATCTAGTCTAAACCTGTGCTATGCAGGGAAACACAACTAAAGCACTCCTGAGAAATCCATCCAACTTTTGTTTAAAGGCTTCCAAAGAAGGGGAATTATTATCTTATTTACCAGTGAGAAGATGAAAAGGTCATCATCTAGTATGTCAGGTGGGGCCACCCCAGTGTGGAAGGGGCTACACATGGTCAACATGTGGCTTGGGCCACCAGGGCACTCACACTGCGTGCGCGCACAAGGGGGGCAGCCCCATCCGCCAGCATGAGATATTACTAGAATTACTATTATAAAAGTATTCTGCAAATGCAGATTTTCATCCTAGGGCCACCAGATGGAGACCAAGCTTCATGTATCTCCTTATCTTGTAATTGAAATGTCCTTCTCCAATTTGTTTCCATAGATACCTTTATCTAATATGACTTTTGTTTTTTTGAAGATCTACATCTAGTCAGCAACTAGATATTTCTGAGCCAAATCTTGCCCTTGAATGATTCTTTTGGCTGCTAACCTACAAGTGAAAGAAGAAGATTAGAGGAGGAACTGTAGTTCTTACAAAACTAACAAAAGCAGAGTTGGAGCAAGGACTTTGCCAATCATCACTCAGCCCCTCTTTCCAATATACCACCTGGCAAAATCTATTGCTGTCTAAGGATCTTAAGTAAATTATTATCTAAATTTGGCACATTCACTTGCAGATATATGATTAAACAGTGTAAATCAATTCTACCATTTAAAGTGTCTGTCTGTCCCTGTGTTACACAATCAGCCTTCCATATCTGCAGAATCTGTATCCACAGAGTCAACCAACCAAGGCTTGAAAATAATCCAAAAAAATAACATTCAAAAAAGCAAATTTTTATATAGGACACACCATTTTACTACACCACTGTCCATAATGAAACTTGAGTATCCATGAATTTTGGTATCCATGGGTAGTCCTGGAACAAAATTCTAACAGATACCAAGGGCTGTACAAATCTACATGTTTGATGAACAGAGTCACCTGACTTGGATTGGCATCCTGTAGTAGATCTGCCTTATACCTGCACGAGTCCCTGCTTTTTTGATTGTTGCAAAGGATAGTCTCTCCTTCCCTTGCAACTACTTATCCTTCCCATCTTACCGTAGATCCACTGCAGCCCTGCCACAGCCCTAACATGCCTAGTGGAAAGCTATCTGGCTATAAATGATTACATCATCTGCTGAGACCTCCAGAGAACCGCTGCAGACCTCCATGGATGGCATAGTCATTTCACGTCTTGCTACAAAGACCCAGGCAGATGTTTCTCTGATCCCCACTAGGCACAGAGGGCTCTACGGTAAATCTGAGAGTAATGATTGGCCACTGCAGGGTAGTTTCACATGCAGAACTACACTGTGCTGACCTATACAGATTGTGGGCATTAAATAGGCTATTTAATAGAATTAAGACAAAGAGCATTGTAAGGTTTTGGACCTGACTGGTCAACTACTTTTGGATCTACAGAACAAAACCATCAAGTTTCTATTTTTGTTTTCTTTGGAATGCATATTTATGAACTGATTTGAACCAACCTTGATATTTAGGCTTAGGGTGACATTTTCTGTGGAAGTTTAGGACTGATAGCAAAATGTGTTTGTTTGTTTTTTAAAAAAAGGCTGATTTTTCTCCTTTGGAACTTGATGTGGGGAACAAAAAAGGATTATACATGCTACCAAATGTTTGTTTAATTCAAATCATAACAGAAATCATCAACATTATCCCAGGAAACAGTGGATACATTTTCTAGTAAACTCTGTATTCAACAGTTTTCCTGATACACCTAGAAGTTTACTAACAAATTATGGCTACAATTTGCAAGGCTTAATTGATTTGTTGCTGCATCTTGCAAATGCTCCACAGGGCCTAAGTAGTTACTTAGTTAGCTTCTTCCTTCCCTCCCAGTCATTGTAGTGCCAGGGCCCACCCTCTGCTTCGCTCTGCACCTGCCTTCTAGACAGAAGCAAGTAGGCTAAGTTAAGTGTTCCTTAACTCCCATCTCGCTATCTCTGTAAGTGAGAAGGAATAATCCCCTCAGCTCACCTTGATCTAGAGACAGCCCCTTTAGCTAAGATTTCTGTCTTAATTTCAAAAACAAGGAGATATATTCTTTGTGTGTATGTATGGGTGTGTGAATGAGAAATTGCCAGCAACTGTGATTGGTACTTAATGCATAACTCTTAATGATATCACCAAGGGTCATGTATAAATCTCAGGTTTCATCCTGGAAACCTCAGGGCCTGGGAAGATCTTGATCTGGCAACCCTAAAAATAACTGAGGCAATAGCAGACATACCCAGAACACCTTTTTAAAAGGATAATGTGCTAATGTTACAAATTACTTTCCAAAACATGTTGGTAATGGAGAGTGTATGCAGCAGCTGTAAATCTGGTTAAGGTGCAAAGCCACTAATGGTTCAAGAAACAGACTAAAGGCTTTATTGTAGGAACTTGATTAAAATGGGAAGCACACGGTCTGACTAACCAGGGGGAGGAGCCAGCTAGGGAGGAGGAGCTTTATTGGGAGCTTCCAACGGCCCTCTAGCTCATTTCCCAGAGGAGAGAGCAGAGGGAGAGCTGGGTCTGTAAAGACATCCTAGACCAGGTGTGTTTACAGGCTTGAGGGGCTGTGCTTGCTTGTCTGTTTGTTTGCTTGTGTTTGTTTAGTCTCCTTGTGCTGGCCGTGTGGGTCTGACTAACCAGGGGAAGGAGCCAGCTAGGGAGGAGGAGCTTTATTAGGAGCTTCCAACAGCAAGCGCCTTCGGTGCACACACTTAAAGTCCTCTACTTCAGTCCTCCAAGTTTAACCCTTAGCATTCAGTAGAGCAGACGTAGCTTGTACAGCTGAATATCAGAAAGAAAGCCGAGTTATTCTTTCTAGAATTACGTACTGTACGGCCCTCTGTAGTTTCAAGGATGGAAGGTGAGGGAGCTGCTGCAGTCACCTGTAACACTTGTGGGATGTTCCTTTTCTTGCCACAAGATGTACTCGCGTACACCTGCGCCAAATGCAAGTTGGTGACCTTCTTGGAGGAGAAGGTTCGCCAGCTGGAGGCACGAGTTTCTGATCTTCATCTTATTAGGGAAGGGGAGGAGTTTTTGGATAGGGCAGAGAAGACCTACCGGAAGACTGAATGCACAGAGGAGCTGCCAGATCAGCAAGTCAGCACACTGTGCCAGGAAACGGAGGCTTGGGCGAATGTCACACGGAGGAGTAGAAGGACCAGGAAGGCAGCAGAGACTCTTAACCTACACAATCGCTTCAAAGTTCTTGGCCTTATGAACAATGAGGAGCACCAGGAGGAGGGAACAGAATGTCAACAAGAAGGAATCCAGCTTCGGCAACAGAAACTAGATCAGCGCTCCCAGCCTCAACAGAATGCCCAGGCAGTCCTAGTAGAACATGCTTGTCGAGGAGCCCAGGACAAGCCTCAGAGGAGGCGAGATCTGGTTGTTGGGGACTCTTTGCTCAGAGGAACCGAAATGGCAATTTGCAAACCGGACAATCTCAATCGAGAGCTCTGCTGTCTCCCTGGGGCCAGGATCAACCACGTAACGGAGAGGCTAGCCAGGCTATGGTCAAACCCACTGACCATAAGCCCCTCATTTTGGTACATGTCGGAACCAATGACACTGTGAGGAGCAGCTTTTACCACATCGCAAAGGACTACGAGCTTATGGGGACGAAGCTTAAGGACCTTGGTGTGCAGGTGGCCATTTCGTCTCTCCTCCCTGTTCAAGGATATGGCACACGTAGGGAAAGGACAATAGCAGAGGTCAACAACTGGCTCTGCACACGGTGCCACCAGCAACAGTTTGGGTTTTTGGAACACGGCCTGAATTTCCATGAATGTGGGCTTCTGGCGAGGGATGGGCTGCACCTTACGAAACTTGGAAGGAATGTTTTTGCAAACAGTCTCACAAGAGGATTAAGAGGTCTTTAAACTAAGTTCCGCTGGGATAGGAGACAATATTATTCAGGGCAAGGACTCGGTGAGCGCAGGGGGAAAAGGCCCAAATGATACTGGACAAGTAGTACAAGCGGCCAATGGTGGGAGGAGTAGAAACAATAGTACAGAACTTGCAGGAAGGGTCCAGGGACTTAAGTGTCTCTAATGCGCGGAGTATGGGGAACAAGCAGGATGAACTTGAAATCCTAGTACAACAAAATAAATACGATTTGATAGGCATCACTGAGACCTGGTGGGATGAGTCTCATGACTGGAATATAGGAATAGAGGGGTGTAGCCTATTTTGTAAAAATAGATCAAACAAGAGAGGAGGAGAAGTAGCCTTGTATGTCAAGGATGTTTTCAACTGTGAAGAGATCTGTGACTTAAACCCAGAAAGCCAGGTCGAGAGCATTTGGGTAAGAGTTAAGGCAGCGAGAAACAATAGGGATATTCTGGTGGGGGTTTACTACAGACCTCCAACCCAGGCTGAGGACTTTGATGATGCCTTCCTGAACCAAATGACTGCACATTCAAGGAGGAGAGATACAGTAATAATAGGAGATTTCAATCACCTGGATATATGCTGGCAGTCAAACGCTGCCAAGACAGCAAGGTCGAGCAAGTTTCTTGCTTGTCTTGCAGACAACTTCATGGTCCAGAAAGTGGAAGAGGCCACAAGGGGATCAAATGTCCTAGATCTGATCCTGACCAACAGGGATGACCTTGTTAATGAGGTAGAAGTGGTTGGATCTTTAGGGGGGAGTGACCACGCCCTATTAGAATTTGGCATTCAGTGAGAAAGAGAAGACAAGTGTAGCCAGACACTCATCTTAGATTTTAAAACTTAGGGAGCTGCTGGCTGGAATTCCGTGGTCAAGAATAGTGAAAGGGAAAGGAGTTCAGGAGGCATGGGAGTTCCTTAAAAGGAAGATACTGAAGGCACAGTGTAAAACTGTGCCAATAAGGAGGAAAAATGGAAGGCATCTGAGGAAACCAGAATGGTTGACTAAAGAACTCTCAGCTGAGCTAAGTGTTAAGAGAAACATGTACAGGAAATGGAAGAAGGGGAAAACCACCAAAGAAGAATTTAAGCAAGTAGCCAGGAGATGTAGGGAGGGTGTCAGAAAGGCTAAAGCACAGAACGAACTTAGGCTGGCCAGAGACATTAAAAACAATAAAAAGGGCTTTTTAAAATATGTCCGCAGCAAAAGGAAAAAGAAAGAGACAATAGGGTCACTGCGCAGAGAAGATGGTGAATTACTCACAGGGGGAAGAGAAAAGGCAGAACTACTTAACACCTTCTTTGCCTCAGTTTTTTCCCAGAAGGATACAAACACTCAACCTAGCGGTTGGGGATCAGGTGAGGAAACAGGGGAAATGAGGCACGTAATAGGTAGAGAGGTGGTACAGGAATACCCGGCCACACTGGATGAATTCAAGTCTCCAGGGCCAGATGAATTGCATCCTAGGATATTAAAAGAGCTGGCAGAGGTCATTTCGGAACTGCTTGCTATAATCTTTGAGAAATCTTGGCGGACAGGAGAAGTTCCAGCAGACTGGAAGAGAGCAAATGTTGTCCCCATCTTCAAGAAGGGGAAAAAAGAGGACCCAAATAATTATCATCCAGTCAGCCTGACATCAGTACCCGGAAAGATCCTGGAGCAGATCATTAAGCAGTGATAGAAACTATCACTTAAAAAGCAAGGCGGTAATCATGAGAAGTCAATGTGGATTTCTCAAAAATAAGTCATGCCAGACTGATCTTATCTCTTTTTATGATAGAGTTACTAGCTTGATAGATGAAGGAAATGCTGTGGATGTAGCATATCTCGATTTCAGTAAGGCCTTTGAGAAAGTTCCCCATGATATTCTTGCAATAAAATGTGAGCTGGACAGGGCTACTGTTAGTTGGATTTGTAATTGGTTGACCGACCGAACCCAAAGAGTGATCACGAATGGCTGCTTTTCATCCTGGGGAGAAGTGACTAGCGGGGTGCCACAGGGTTCTGTCCTGGGCCCAGTGCTGTTCAATATTTTTATCAATGACTTGGATGAAGGAATAGAGGGCATGCTCCATCAAATTTGCAGATGACACCAAATTGGGGGGGGGGTTGCTAATACGCCAGAGGACAGGATCAAAATTCAAAATGACCTGGAGAGATTGGATTGCTGGGCCAAGGCTAACAAAATGAAATTCAACAGAGAGAAGTGTAAGGTCCTACACTTAGGTAGAAAAAATGGAATACAGAAATATAGGATGGGGGACACGTGGCAGGATAGCAGTACGTGTGAAAGGGATCTAAGGAGTCTTCATAGACCACAAGCTGAACATGAGTCAGCAGTGTGATGCAGCAGCCAAGAAAGCCAATGCAATTCTCGGCTGCATCAATAGGAGTATGGTGTCTAGATCGAGGGACGTACTGGTACCACTCTACTCTGCTTTGGTTAGACCTCATCTTGAATACTGTGTCCAGTTCTGGGCATGGTTCAAGAAGGACATGGTCAAGCTGGAGCAAGTCCAGAGGAGGGCGACCAAAATGGTGAGGGGTCTGGAAGCCATGCCCTATGAGGATAGACTTAGAGAGCTGGGTATGTTTAGTCTGCAGAAGAGAAGGTTAAGAGGGGACATGATAGCCATGTTTAAATATTTGAAGGGATGCCATGTAGAGGAAGGAGAGGGCTTGTTTTCTGCTTCTCTAGAGACCAGGACAAGGAGCAATGGATTCAAGCTGCAGGAGAGGAGATTCCACCTGAACCTCAGGAAGAACTTCCTGACATTTAGGGCTGTCCGGCAGTGGAATATGCTGCCTCAGAGTGTGGTGGAGTCTCCTTCCTTGGAGGTTTTTAAGCAGAGGCTAGATGGCCATCTGTCGGGAGTGCTTTGAGGGTGTTCCTGCATGGCAGGGGGTTGGACTGGATGGCCCCTGTGGTCTCTTCCAGCTCTACATTTCTATGATTCTATGATTCTCTAGAGCACTGAGTTAATACTGAGGTAAACTTTTGGGAGAAGATGAGGGGAGGGGCAGGAAGAAGAGAGGTGGAAAGATCCCTAAGAGTATCTGTTTACAACACAGAGAGGTCATGATAAGTAGATAAAGAACAAAGAGACTTTGGGTCAATTAAAGTGCTTAACCTTATCACTCTGAGACATTTTTAACTTTTTAGCGCTAAATATTGTTGCGTTTCCAATAGTTAAAAATATTCCAAAGAGTCAAGATTCATCCTAAGTGCATACCGTCCAACTATTCCAATTTCACAGGGATTGTCCCAATTAATCTTCTGCTGTCTCACATTTGCAGCTGCTCTTAAAATGTTCCAGTTTTTGTCTCTTCCTTCTACTTTCCTTTTTGTCCTCAGCTCATTTCTGTTGCTCCAGATTAGGTTCAAAGTGCAAAAGTAATCTGCACTCAACTCATCAGTAGGGAGAGAAGATGAGGAGGCAGAACCTTGGCCTTCCCAGAAGGCTCAGGCAAAAGCAAATTACTACAGTCCCTCCTAGCTTATGTGTTCTTGTGGCCAGAAAAGAGACGAAGACCAGGTTTCCAGGGAAAAATCAAGAAGCCTTTTTATTGTTAACAATTTACTTGTGCAAGGACGACAGCTATCCCAGAACTGTCGTGCCAATTGATTAAAACACCTAAACTTTATACCTTTGGTCAACAACGTCAGCAATCAATCATTCATTTAGCCAGCCCATCACAGAAGAAAAAGATCTTTGGTTAACTTTCCATTACATCATTAACTTAGCACACACGTGTACAGAAGAGAACAAAGAGTTAGTTAGAAAATGACACAAAATGATGCATATGGCCAAAATGAGGTAGCAGGGAGTACGCTTGACTCCCTTAGTTCCCAGATGCCTGAGTGAGTGTTGCAAGGCCATTCCTAAAATTTGAGATAAGACAAAGACATCTGCTGTTTCACTCAGAGACTCAATTCAATTCGCTTATTTTCCTATTCAAGTAGCAATTCCTTGGATTTAACCCCTTCATTCTTTCTCATTAATAACTTTTGAGGTCTTACTCACATTTTGATGTTGCTTGGTCACACATGTCCTTGTTTCCATCTGTCAAATGTAGAGGGTATGCAAATGACCCTCCCACAAACAACATTTTTCAATTAAAGAGGAACTGGAGCTGTTTCTCTCTCTTTCCTTCACTCCCTCTCCAAAATTACTAGTTGCAACATTATTTTTAAAATGTAACAGTGGGCTCATCTGGAAGGTAATTTTTGCTGCATCATGGAATGTTGCTTCTTACACTTCTTGCTGCTTTCTGATCCACATGCTTTCCTGGCTTAAACAAAAATAGAAAGGCAGCACATTTTGGATCATTTTGGAGTATTTGGATATTAGTGGACATTTTGCTTGTGATGTTAGAGTGTGTCCAATCCCCCAGGTGTGTTTCCAGATTGTTGCAATCTTCACATGGTCTCTATTGCTGCAAAATTGCCTGGAGCCTAATGAAACTCAGAGAACCTTAAGTGAAGTAAGAAGGCAGATTTTAATTAAGCCAATCAAAAATAACAATTAAAGATTTTAAATGCACAATTGGACTGACCAGGGTTTGTGTTCCCTGAAAAAATAAGTCAATGCTGGACACATTTTCCATTTGAAATTTATATTCCCCTTGTCCTTTCAAAAATACACATTTGGATTCCATTAGTTGTAAAATATATACACAGGCACATGCAAAACCCTTCTAATCTCCAGAACTGCATCACTTGCTGTTCTCCCTCTGAGAGAGTTAAAATTTTTATCTTAACCGGAGGACATGCTCGATTCACATAAAAGATGCATTTTTAACCCTCTGACAAATTTGTTCTTATCTGACTTTGCCAGCTAGTGACTTTCTGATGTCTCTTTATCTTTCTCTCTCATCCTGTTCAAAGGCAGTTTCTCTCTGCTAAGCATGTTTCCTTAGTCATATTGTAATTCCTGTCATCTTGCTTAATGGCACATATCCATCTACTAAATATGCTAAATATTTTTAGCCATTAAAACAATTCATTATTTTATATTATGCATTATCATCTACTTCTGTTTTCCCCTATACCCCCTTCACATTGTTTTTCTTTCTTTGCAGTATCTCCAGATGTATAGTTCTCCCGCATTAGTGTGTTTGACTTTTGCAAGTTTGATTATTTGCTGTGCCTGCTTGCCTCCCCCATGCGTGCTCATGCCTGCAGCTAGTTCTGGGAGTGAGTTAGAAGGTACCAGGTTCGAGTACTTCATCTGAAGAAGTACATTTATATCCATGAAAGCTCATGCTGAGTAAAACCAAATTAGTTTTAAAGGTGCTGCCACAATTCCCTTTTTTGTTCTCTCTGCTTCCTCCTTTTTATGCTGCAAGAGACTAACATTCTTACTTCTTTAAAATGTTATGAATAGTACCATTACAGTGAGGCCTTTAAAAAAAACAACCTAACACATCTGGTCTTCATGTGGATTATAACAACTAAAGCATAAATGTCCAATCCTTCATCATCTACTTATTTTAAAAATGTTTCTATCATTTTCCCCTTTTCCCTTCTTCCTCATACTTCTTCCTCTGGTGTTTTAAAAATTAAAGCCTAGCATCCTGATTGTGACTTATGATGGAAATAAATCTAACATATGCTATTATAAGTCACAATTTACCACATTTGCAGAAAGACTTTAGATTTTTAAAAACAGCACCTCATTGAAAAAAAGCAATAAGCTTCTGTGCCACAATGATGACCCCCCCCCCACACACACATGCTAGTCAACTTGAGGAAAGCTGCTACTGATGTCCCTCTCCTTCACTTTCCCAGTCATGAAGTTTCAACCCAAGTTGAAATGGACTGGATGTTCTCGTTTATTAGAAAACTGGCAATAGCTCTTGTACAAATGTTGTGTAAAATGGTTGTGTGAAAGAGGGAATTTCAGCAAGTGTTGCTAATCGTACAACCAGGTAACAAGCAACATCTGATGAAATTCTGTCTTCTAGACAACTATTAAAGGTACCTCACCATTAGTCAGTCTGACAGTGCTATTGGGTACATCCAGACAGATTTGAAAGTCCTAGACTTTGTTCCTGTTCTTTACAATTTTATATTGGGTTAAAATAAGCCAACCTGGGGTGCTGGTATAAAAGTCTCTGATCATCTTGGGAGCTGACAGAAGATATTCTGAGATTTTTTTTTAAGTGTATGAATCTCCAAAAGAAAATCAGAAAGAACAGGAACAAAACCTGGGACTTTCTCATCTTCTGAATCAGTCTGGATACAGCCAGTGTTGATATTTCCAAGTACAAGAATCTGCTGCTACTGTTACCCCAAAACATGGGTGACTCAAGGCTCCACTCACCAAGCCAGTACCTCTATGTGACAATGGGGAATTAATTAGTTAAAAATTAAGAGGCCTGTGGGAGGGTAGCTTAACGAGATCTTTCTACCAATATTTATGGGATCACGCAGGAAAGAACTGGCCAGAGATTCCAAAAGTAAAATTAAAATGTGTTTTATTGAGAAAATCACACATGCACACAAAAGATTCAAACGCTCACACACTCACACAAGGACTAACTGAAGGAAAAGGGAGGAAAGTTGTGGATAGAGGACTTTTAGGGTTTGGGTGATAATCACTCATCTGGAGAGTACCGAAGAACACTGCAATGTGGCTTAGGTAGGCACCTAAGGACATATCTCATTTGGGACTCAAATGGACAACAAAACATTCAGAAAGTCAAGAGACTGCAAGAGACTGCTTGAAATCAAGGATTGTGCAAAATCTACCCTATGGATATGAGTGTGAATTGCTCTCCCAGATGAGTGGACAATGGGAGTTGCAACACAAACAATAAATTCTGGACAGAGTTAATGGTTTTAGTGTTCAAGTGACAAAGGGGGAATGGTGTCATAACAGCTCTGTATTGTGGAGAGGTTGAGAGCACAAAGCAGGGAAAACATTCAGATGTGAGAGATCAGGGTTAACACAATCACAGTTGGGTGGGAATTTCCTTTTTCTGCTCTGAGATGTCCACCTTTAAGCAAAAGTCTATCGTCTATAGAGTTGCTTTGCAATCTTTCACCAGGAGGGCTGTGGCCTTGTCATCTCACATTTATAGTCAGTAATTTTCCTCTTTCCAGCTTGACCTTCCAGTCGCATCAGGTTTCATTTTATATCAATGCCAATTAGCACAGTGCCAATTAAATAATATTGCCAATTAAAAAATATCAATCTTGGGGTGTATGTAGGGCCATAACAATCTCTCACCAAAATGGTACCTTTGTCAAAAACTGGGACTTCCAGTTCATGTGAGAGCAAGAAGACATGGTCTTTCAGGTCTCTCCTGAATGGCTGCTGACACTGCCACAGTTGACCGTTTGAAGGGGGACCCCAAAATGGTTTGTTCTGCACCCCAGGGAAGAGGAGTGCAGCAAGAGAGCAGTGGGTAAATCAAGCAAGAGCAGTTTCCCCTCCTAGTGTTCGGGTCAGACTGTGAAGAAGAGTAGTGCTCAAGTGGGTCACCACCGCTGCCATACCTCAGCTGCGCCGTCAGGAGAAGGGAGAGAGTTCTCCTCCCTTCCCTATTCTAGCCACCGAACCTCTTCCAAGATTTGTAGAAATTTTTTTTACGAAAAGTTTGACTACTTAACAGATGGAAGAACACTGGGGACAGCAGCAGGACATTGCCACCTTACGAAGTTGCTTCCTGGGAGAAAATATTAAGCTTCCACCTCCCTCTCTCAGAGAGGTTGGAGTTAGGCGGGCACTTTAAGATTGCAGTAGTTTCTCTTCTCCCTTTGTTTGGAAATCAAGGCATGACCAGTTTGAAGATGTGAGGCTCGGAATGTTTTTCTTTCACTCCTTTTTTCTTTGTCAACATGCTTCTGGAGCTTTGACTTTTGTTTACTGAGGTGTCCTGAACTGAACTGAGCTGGAACTGCCTGTGAGTTCCTCACTTTTTGACCTTTGTTCCTTCGCCTTCTCTTCTTTCTCTGTTTCTCTTTTTTCCCTTTTTTTTTTTTTGGTGTGTGAGCATGTTTTATCTTTTGGGCATGTGGAAGAAGAAAAGTGTTCCCTGTCTTTTGGATAGCCATTCTCCCTTTGTGACGTACTTTTGGACACATGTGGGAGAGCCCTATCTGAATTGCCACTCTGGTTCTCTCTAATGCTGTTTGAGAACTCTTAGAGGACCACAACAGCAGAATTGAGTGGGAATCACATGGGAAAGAAAAAAGGGAAGAAGATTATCCCACTCAGAAGGTTTAACACTACAGACACAGGGATTGCCTACTTGGTTTGTTTCTCTCCCAACCTGAACTTCGGTTCAACTTTCAAGAGTGTAGTATTTGTGTCTGTGCAATCAGCATATATTAAACTGCTTCCTGTAGAAAGAATTAGCCCACTATAAAATCTAGGCTGGTGTCTTACACCTGATAAGATTTCTCTTTTTCTTTTTGTTAATATCTGTTCCAACCAGTAACTGAGTACTTGATTGACTGCATGATGAATTGATAATGAATTGAGTATTTGATGAATTACTAGCCGGGTTGCCAGTTTCCTGATTTTCAATTCTTGATTGCTGATTAAGGACTAATGGATTGCCCTTTCTTTTTTTCTTTTTTTTAATTGACTGCCTGATTAACTTGTTTTTTGATTGACTGCCTGATTAACTGTCTGATTAACAATTGGAACATTCTTGATTACTTGTGATTGTCTAATATTAACTCTAACAAACTATTAAGTTTAGCTATAACCATTAGGAGACAGTTATATTTAACAGCTATATCTAACAGTTATATTTAGCAACTATACCCAACAATCATATCTAACAGGTTCAAATTAATTACACATAATATTTATTAATTAATTAATTCAGTTATATGTAATATCAAGTTAACTCTATATAAATCAATTTAGTGCACAATAATCAGTCTTCAAGAATATCAATATTTACATACTAGAAGGGCAAATGTAAATATTGATATTCTTGAAAATTGATTTGTCCTTCTAATTTTTATAAACCAAGTTTTATTATTGGTATCTTTTCTCAAATAAAAATAGATAATAATAAAAAATTACATACTGAGTTATTAATTGATTGTTTCCATTTAATATTAAATAATTTGAATTCAGTCATTTAACTGAACTAAATTAATTAATCTATTGTGTTGATTAAAATTTGATCAATTACATTAAACCAATTCAAACTGAATTTAGAATCAACTCAGTCTCACAAAATATGCATAAAATGAGATCTGGAAAAGTTCGAGGGGTGGAGTCACAGGCAAAAAGAAACTCCATCGAAGAACCTCCTGAATGCCATAGGAAGTATATGGAAGAGGTCAGCTTTTACACGATGGACATAAGGCAAGATTTGAAAGATCTAAAACCTCAAATGTTGGAGATGCAGGATACACTAGACAGGATTAAAAGAGATGTCCTCTGCAGTAGGAAAGAGATTGACGTGAATAGGAAAGACATCCAAATGTTAAAACAGAAGATGACTTCATCCTCCAATGACATTGAGAAACAACTCGATAGGCTTGCCTTGCTGGAACAAAAACAGATGGATGCATGGGTACATCCATCTGCATGGATACAGGTGGATGCTAAGGGTCTTGAGGAAAAGAGGGAGGAAAACATAAGAAAAAGGGTTGTTGGTCTGCTGGCAGATTTCTTGGAGATTGAGGAAGAGGTGATAGACACTGAGATCCACACCTCATATAGAATCCAATCCACCATGGCCAGAAAGAAAAAATTGCCTAGAGATGTAGTGCTTCAACTCACCAGGAAATCTACTAAGGAAAAGATATTGGAGGAACATAATAAATCACCTTTGATGGATCAAGGGAAGCAATTAATTGTTCTTGAAGATATTCCGACTTGAATTCTAAAAAAAAGGACTATGATTTTCTCGTTTCAAAGCTGAGAGCAAACTAAATTATGTATTGTTGGGATCACCTCAAAGGTGTGATATTCAACTTAAATCATTAATCATTAATCATTAATTCCAACCAATCTGAAGACTTCCCCATAGAGAAAGCAACGAGGCAAGGGTGTTCACTGTCTCCTCTATTATTTATCTTGGCATTAGAAGTTCTTTTAAAGTGTCTTCGAAAGCAGGAGGATATCCAAGGCGTAAAGATTGGCAAAGATGAGTACAAGATTTGGGCTTTTGCGGATGACATGGTTCTTTTTTTCTTTTTTCTTTGGAAGACTCGCAACCTCAGGTTGCAAAACTAAGCAGGGTGATAAACTCATTAGGTCAGGTGGCAGAGTTTAAGATTAACAAGCATAAAAATGCTAATAAAGAATATTGAAAACCAAGAGAAAACTCAAATTGAGAAAGTATCTTGAATTCAATGTACCAATAGAGTCAGATATTTGGGAATTCAAATTACAAACAATAATAACTATTTCAAAATAACTATTTAACATCTTGGAAACTTATTCAGGGGAAACCAGAAGGTTGGAAATGGTTAGATGGGCAAAATATTGCTGGTTAAAATGAGCATCTTACCACATATGCTATTCCTATTTCAAATGGTTCAGATAGCCATTGCCTATGAATGGTTTGAAAGTTGTAAAAAAGATATAGTAAATTTTTTGTGAAATGGGAAGAAACCGATGACTGATCTACAGGATTGAGAAGGGCTTTCTGCCAGACCTTAAAATATATTATATGGCCACATGTTTGGTCTGGATCAGACCGTGAATATTTTTAGATAATCGCCAGCTTTTGACACTGGAGGGGCATGGTCTACACTTCAGCTGGCATGCCTATTTATGGTATGGCAAGGCTGATGTGCAGAAAATGTTCCTCTGACATGTGATTCAGAAGTCCTTGTATAGGATATGGGTTAAGTATAAACCTCTCTTATATTCTCAGCTCCCACCCTCAATATCCCCAGCAGAGGCTTTACTGATAAAAGGTTTAAGGAGAGAGGAAGAATCATTTACTTATAAAGACCCTGCTCTAAGGGCCCTTCCACACAGGGTAATTAAAACGGTGTAGAGCGACCTCTAACGGAGGTCGTCTACACTGTGGAGTGTGCTGGGGCGTTTATAATTTTGAGGTTCTACACCTCAAACCGCCCTGAAGCGACTGGAAGTGGTGGTGCCACATGTTTTTTAAAAACCACTTTTCAAGTGGTTTTTATAAAACACGAGTGTGCAGCCCTGTTCCACCCTGTCACAGCGCCCTGGTGTAGATTTGCAAGCGTGCGCAAGTGCGTGCCTGCAGATCTGCCAGGGGGCGGGCTTCTGGCTGGCGAGCTTCTCCGGTTGGTAGAGAGACTCCACCAGTCATAAGCCACCATTTTGGATGCCGCAGGACGCCACAGGATGCTGCAGGACGCTGCAGGAGTGTGGAGCAGCAAACTCGCACTGCTCCTCGTGGCGACGGACTTACCCGGCTTCTGGTAAGCTCTGTTTCTGCGCGTTTTACCCCGTTTCTCCCTCCACGTGTGGAAAGGGCCTTAGAGGGTGGAGAGAAAAAAATAAAATATCAACAAAAGCTCAAAAAACAAGGTTATCATACATTTTTTTACCTTCAGATCAAGGAGAGATTTAAGAAAGATATGGAAATGGGCAATATAACTTTAGAGACACTGCATTTGGAGAAGCTAATGCAGAGAGGGGACAGCCACCTGCTCTCAAATATGTACAAATTAATATTAGAGTTGGAGTTGGAGGAAAAAACCACCAAGGAATACATGATTGAATTGGCCTGAGACATCGGTCATAATATAAACTATGAGGATTGGAAGAAGGTCTAAAAAAATTGTTCGAAATTTACCAGATCATACATTTTGCAAGAGAACTCAATAATGTTGCATAGGTGGTACCTCCCTCCTGTAAGAATCACCAAAATATTAAAAAATGTAAGGAATTGATGTTGGAAATGTGATAAAGAGTTGGGTACTTTTTTCCATCAGTGGTGGGGATGGCAGAAGGTTGAAGGATTCTGGAGACTGATATGGTCCAAAATGCAAAAAATATTGCATGTCAAAATTTATTTAAATCCAGAATTCTTTTTTTTAGGCATTTTCAATTGGGATAAGTATGTGGAAAGGAAACTAAGACTGATTTGAGATATGGTGACAGCAGCAAGAATAATCCTCACTAGATATTGGAAAGAACAGTCTATACCAACCGAGACAGAATGGTTGGAAAAGTTGGTAGAAGTTGCTGAAATGGACAAACTTACCTCTTTGATAGAAAACAAACCTTACAGTAAATTTCTCAAGATGTGGCAACTGTTATTAGAATATTTACAAATGAAAACAGGGCTTGACTATGACTTGAGAGGGAGAATTGTCTGAAAGCTAGGTTTATCAGAGTCTATAAGTGGGAAATCTAGAGTTTGGGAGTTGGTAAGGGTAGTTGTTCTAACTATTAACAATAATGGATATCTGGTGACTATGAGACCAAGATAACTTTTATTGTATATATATTTGTAATTGTACATATATTGCTTGTAAAGTGAATAATATTTAGTGACTACGGGTGATCATATTTTAGAAAGGGTATATTTAGTATCATAGAGTTGTAATTATTAGGATTATAATGTGATACTTTCAAACACATATTATTAGCCCAAGTTGAGAGGAAGCTTTTCTTTTTTTTTTCTTTCTTTTTTAATCTACCTGAGATGATCAAAAATTCTAAAGGGTCATATTTGTCTCATTTCTGTTTGGAAGGTGGTTGACAAGAACATTAATAGCAAGCTGTTCTGTCAGCAGAGAGAGAGGTCCTTTTAATGTTAATTGTGAATCGTCTGTGGTTTGGACAGATTCTTAGGCTGTCGGCCTTCAGAATATAATTATATAAATAGGTAGTACCGTATGTTGTCTAGGGAATATTAGTCCAGTAGGTTTAGTGATTGTTTGTTGTAGTGTTATGTTATTGTAAGCTTGATGTGGATCTATGTTACTTGTGTATCATATATACTATTTGTGTGATGAGGTTGGATGTTATATGATGTATGTTATTGGTTTTGTCAAATTTTGTGTTTTCTCTTTCTGGTGTTTCTCTCTTTCTTTGTTTTGTAATAATAAAAATCTTTGTAAAAAATGGTACCTTTGTGGGGTGCCACAAGATTTCATTTTTCTTTGGGAAAGGTGCCACACACCTCCAGTTTGATGAATTTCAGAGAATAGGAATGAGGTAATTAAGAATACATTTAGGAAAGAGGGTTAGGGTAAGCTGTTTTGCCCCCATACTCTCATCAGCCAAACACTTAGTGGGATGGTCAATTTAGTAAAAATATTGCCAATTAAATTGACAAACAAGAGGAAAGAGAGAAAACAAAGGAGATAACTTCTACCAACAACCTTATTCAAGATACATAGCAATATGCAAATAACGCACCAGCAATTAGAGTGTCAGAATCCAAATACAGAGAAGTTAAATTTTGAAAGAAATAAAGAGGTTCAGTTGGGTGGCAGTCCTTCAATAGAAGCAAATAGGGAAAAGTTTGATGCAGCAATTCATGGCTCAGTTCATAAGCTTATTGAGTCGGAAAGTTTTAATTCCTGGGATGAAGAGTGATTCCCCCTCCCTTTGGGTCTGAAAGAGTTCCAGGAAATCAGTCTTTGGGGCATTCAGAGGAGTGGATTTGCAAATACCCCCCCCCGTATCTGAGAAAATGTGTCATCAGGGTGGACAGGGCAGTGTCTTTGGGTTTGGGGTTTCTTGGCAGATTCTCGATGCATTGAAACAGAATATACTGGCAGCTAGTGGTTTGTGGATTGGTGGACTGGGAGCAACATCTTTTCAAGGGTGGTTCTTTGGATTTTAAGGCAAAGTCATGGAGTTCCTGCATTTTTTGGAGGAAACTAGAGAGAGAGGTTAGCTATTGTGTTGTGGCCAGGAAAGAGACGAAGACCAGGTTTCCAGGGAAAAATCAAAAAGCCTTTATTATTTAACAATTTCTTGCGCAAGGACAACAGTTATCCCAGAACTGTCGTGTCAATTAATTGAGGTAGCATCACTATATACCTTTTGCCTTCTGTGTCAGCAATCAATCATTTATTTAGCCCGCCCATCACTGGAGAAAAAGATCTTTAGTTAACTTTTCCATTACATCATTGACTGGCACAGAGGTGAACAAAGAGTTAGTTAGAAAATGATACAAAATGATGCATGTAGCCAAAATGAGGGAGTATGCCTAACTCCCATTTAGTTCCCAGACCTTTGAGTGTTGCAAGGCCATTCCTAAAATTTGAGATAAGACAAAGACATCTGCAATTTACTCAGAGGCACAATTCAATTCGCTTATTTTTCCTATGCAAGTGGCATTGGATTTAACCCCTTCATTCCCCCCTTCATGCTAAATTCAAAACTTTGCAATTTCAAGCATGTACTATTTCCTACTTCCTTATAGCACAAGTAATATATAACAGCAAACTACATAGCAGCATTAGGATTCACTAACACACATTACACACTGTTCCCAATAACGGAGGGGGTCTGATTTGTGCGTAGAGAGGTTAGCTTCCTGGTGTAACCCTAGCAGAAATCTAGCCCCAATCTTCTATTCCTCAGCAGTTGCTGGGTCTGATGTACGACGCCTGGCAGCCTCCGGAGTGCCAGGTGTACTATCTAGCCCAGAATTCTTCTGACCCCCCTTTTCTGTAACCACCTTTTGGAACCTCCAGCTTTCTTCTTCCATTGACTTGAGCATTACAGATTAGAAAACACTTTTACATGCAGAGTAAAGACAGGCAGATTTAGGAAAGCCATTATGTTAGTGCAAAGTACTTCTGCATACAGTGCTTTTACCCATACTTACTTAGGGAACCCAATAATCATGTCCTCATGCCTGCAGACCACTAGAATGTTCTTCTACTATTGTATACTTCAAAATGCATTTTCCCTTTTTTTTTGCATTCAACTCATTTACATAATGACAACAGGTTGTATTTTACCAAAATACTGAGTACCCCTTCACAACTGAAGAGATAGTCTAAACCTATTTCATGCTGGGCTGACAGCCAACAACGCATCTGCCTTACATGAAAACCAATTCCCTCCATGGGGATCATGTGTTGTCATGTACCTGTTGCTTTTATTGTGAATCCTTTTCATTTTTGGCCAGCCAAACTATATCAATTTGTGCACCGAGTGAAAAGTGATTCCCTCAGTGACCAAATCATTTCATCCCAGAAGATGATCCATATACCTATTTGCCATTGTAAAAACTGGTTGCTTTCCAGAATTGACTATGGAGGACCAACCCCCCTTTTCTCACACAACTCAGTAAAACCTATGCTGTAACTGGAAAGAAGTTAACATTGAGACATTTCCCTGGGCATGCCTATTTGCCATATACACATACCTTCCAATCCCTAGTGATAAAATAGGCAAACCAGACTTCCTGCCCTTCCTACACCTACCTCAACCC